>JALBZZ010000245.1:0-43339 GCA_038051095.1 Globisporangium irregulare
CCCCCCCCCCCCCCCCCCCCCCCCCCCCCCCCCCCCCCCCCCCCCCCCCCCCGGGTATCGAGGTCGCAAAACAACCATACAGTGCATTCTCGCCTCCTGGTCTCCACCGAGAGCCCGCCAGTCGACCCATGTTTCATCACTCACTTCTTCATTCCAGAACAAGAACCCAAGTCAATCCTCCCAGTATTCAAGGAGCTATGGTCCGCGTGATGAGCATCATTCTACTATGTACGGCAGTACTGCCCTCTGCAGCGACTGATGCTAACGTCGGAGCCGACTCGCTCGAGAAACTTCCACGCTTCTCACTCCCGTCGTTCGACTACCGCCACTTGCACGAAGGCGAGACCCCGAACCGAATGCTCCGAGCTCTAGAGAAAAACGGCATCCTCGCGCTGAAGAATGTCCCGAACTACGCCAGCTTGCGCGAGCGGTACCTGGAGAGCGCTGCGAACTGCGCCTTAGCGTCCGAAGGAGGCGACAGTGCGCGCCACCTCTCGATCAAGATGTTCGCCGACGGCACGAAACGACTAACCCTCGAAGCACGGGCTGGACGTGAGCTCAGTGTCACCTCCGAGGAGAGCAGCACACTCGACATCAAGTGTCCAGGGTACCGCTCGCTATACGCAGAGTTTAGTCGCGCTTTGGAGCATACGGTCAACGCTTTTGGAGACGCGCTGGACCAGACCGAGTTCGCCGTGAGCGACGGAGAAGTACCCATCACGTCGCGCAAGCTGATCTCAGACGCAGTTCGTTTGGACCACTTCCACGTGTACGAGCCAGTGTCCGAGGAGGTCGCACGCAGACTGAGCTCAAAGCCAGCGCTGTCACTCCCGTTGCACGAAGACCACGGTCTCTTCATCGCCATGGCGGCGCCAAAGTTCTTCGCGGTTAGTCAGGGTGGTCAGGTCGCTGCTCGTCGCTTGGTTTCGGATGCTTCAGGTCTGGTGATCCGCACGGCGGATGGACAGAACGTGCGTCCAGTCTTGAACGACGACGAGGTCGTGATCATGATGGGCACTGGTGCCTCTCGCTGGCTGAAGACGAGCCACAGTATCCCTGCTGTGATGCACGGTATGCGCATGCCAGAGGAGCTCGTCAGCACGGACGGAGCAACTCTGAACGGAGAACGCAACTTGCGCGCGTGGTTTGGCAAAATGACGCTGCTGCCAGCGTACCAGCGGGTGCTCGAGAGTCGCCAGTCGTTCGCAGAATTCACCAACACGACCACGCGGTACTTGCTGCAGCGTAACGCCGGTGACCTCAAGACCATCGGATGCGCGACGGGGCGCAGACTCCACGACTCTGGTGGCAGCTGCAGCTTCAAGAAATGCACGCTCAAGAACGACCCCACTATCGTACCGCCGACCGTTGGCTGTGCTCATGCGTGCAACTACGGCACCGAGTTCTTCGACGCGAAATGCGCGAAGAAGTGCGACTGCGAGGAACCGGTGGAAGGAGTCAACTGCTGGATGCTCTGTGTCGCAAAGTTCCCAGTGGAAGAATGTCCGCTCGAGAACCAGGTATGCTCGGGCTTGAAGAACAGTTGTGCCCTACCGGCAACCGAGGTTCCGACTCCAGAGCCTACCATTGTTACTCCAGCTAACCCAGAGCCTACCACCGTGACTCCAACTTCTATCCCAGAGCCTACAACAGCTACTCCAATTCCAGTGCCTTCAACAGCTACTCCAACTTCTACCTCAGTGCCTACAACAGCTACTCCAACCAGTACCCCAGTGCCAACGCCAGTGGCGGCGCCAGTCGCTGCGACTCCAGCCCCAGCAACGCCAGCTACTCCAGAGCCGACCTCTTTCGCCCCTATTACGGAGAGCCCAGTCACCCTAGTACCATCACCGGAGCCGATGTTGCCCGTTAAAGGGCATTGCTAGAAGGCCGCCTAGATGTGAAGCCAACGGGTGCAGAGCTTTGTGCTGCAGCAAGCTTCAATTCCGCATTCTAGTGGTGCGGGCTCACTCTTGTCAGCGAAGGTGTTCAGGTCTTGAAAGACCTAGGACCTAGAGCCCCATCATGCGCAATCACGGTCTAGAAGGTTTCAGATTTGGTAGGTGACTTCGACTGTTATACAAAGTATACAGCCATGGATTTTGGCGCTAATCCGTTTAGTGACACAGTTCGGATCAAAATATAGCGTGGGTCACACTAGACTGTTGTCCGTTAATAAGAAACCCTGGAAGTTTAGAAATCCTCGTTGGATGTCGGAGGATTAGAAATGTGCCGCCAACCTCGAGCAAATGCTGCGACGCTTGTTAGAGCTCTTCAACATCGCCGTCGATGTTGTCGCCATTCTCCGATGCGATCTGGAAGCGGCCGCGCTTCTGCATGTAGTCGTGGAAGGCCATGGAGCCGAGCAGCAGCGCCACCACGGCACCCTGGCCGTAGAGGCGCGTGTGCATGATCTGTTGCGATCGCGCGATCGCGTGGTTGGTTGTCTGGTACGCGAAGATACTGCCGACGAGCGGCACGCCGACGGTGGGAGCGTGCGGTACGGGTGGTCGTAGAGGTAGTTAGCGGCGCGCTGGTAGAGCTTGAGCTGCTGGTGGTGCTGGTTGCGAACGTCTTCGCGGCAGTGGCGGTTGGCTGGGTCCAAGGATGCGAGGTACTGTTCCGGGTTGCGCGCGCCGGCGACGATGGTCTTGTCGGAGACGATGGCAAAGGCGCCGAGGAAGGAGGAGACGACGAGCCCCCACTTGCCGCTCACGCCAAGACGCGTGCGGAAGGCCTGCGAGTAAGTGTTGGCGGTGTAGACTGCGGAGCCAGCGACGAGCGCGGCGACGAAGCCGGCCTTGAAGCCGCTGGTGGCGGCGTGCGTGGTGATGGCATCGCGGGCTGCGACAGGGCCAATGACTGCGGTGGACGTGTGCATGGCGTTGGAGCTAGCTTTGGCTCGGTGAAGTTTGGCTTGACGGAGCTTTGAGCTTGTCTGGGCTTGGTGCGTTGCTTGTCGCTTGCGGATGTGGAAGTGCGAGATCAAGAGGTGGCGAGCGAAGTCGAACAATTAGAGGCTACATCCTCTAGTAGCCTTGGCTTATCCGGAACACCAGAGTAGTCGGTGCTCGTTCAGGACGTTGCGTGCTTACCACCTCGTCGGAGGGGAAAAGTCGTCCATAAATGCAGAGCCAATGAATCCAGAATAAGGTCATGGGTCATGGGAAGTTTCCGGTGAGCCTGATTGCTTGAAGAGGTCAGGCACGCCTCACATGATCGCATGGGTCTCGTAATCTCGTATGCTTTGTGTGTGCTTTGCGTGTGAGAAAGAGACTAAAAGTATCATTTTTGAGATTGTCGGACGGAGTTTGCGGTTGTGCATGGGTCCGTTTCTTACTACTATGTTTTGAGGACGGTAAGATTGAGAGTTTGGCTCGGCAGACAAGACTCTCTCAGCACAAATGGGAAGAGTTGTGATTGCACTCGAATGTTAGGTTCCTACCTTGCATTGACCAAACTTGATGTGAACGTGCCGCTAGACTCGGATCCTTGGCGCTCTCTTCTGTCCCGTGAGATCGATATCTGAGTCCGAGACTGAGCAGCTTCATTGATGTCGAGAGAGGCGATCGCGAGCACGCGTTGGCAGGAATGCATTTCTGTCGGTCTATGGTTCTATGTTCGCATTCTGTTGAAAATCTGGTGCGAAAAAGGTCATGATACATGGGTGCCTCACTCTGTGCTCCGTGTCACGTAACCGAGTATTGGCTTGTCCAGTTACAGTGGTCATGTCCTGGTTACAGCGGCCCTCGTTGTTGTTCCTCTCCACAACGGCCTAGGTTTGGCGGACGTCGGCCGAGTTCCTCTCCTCCGATACCACAGTTGGGCGGAAGTCGGCGGGGTGAAATTTTCCACGGCGCTCTTCATAGAGCCTTTGGTCACGAGAAGAATCTCGGCGACATGACGAAGACCAAAGCCAGCGCGCATGAGGATCAACACTGCGAGCACAAGATTAGGTGTCATAGGGCGGGCGTTGTAAGTCTTATTCACCAGATCTACGATGATCGCGATTGTCTCCTTGGTCATGATTGACTTTTTTTCGGCTGTTTGCTCTTATTTTCGAGTGATTCCAAAAAAATGAATGTTTTTCAAAAAAGAACCTCAGAAATATTTTTAAATCCGGTCAAGATCCAAGATTTATCCGATAGTAATGCTGTTTCAACTGGTCAGACGATTTTAAGAAAGTTCCTTAGCAAAACGTGATACAAAAAGCATTCTCGTGTGAGCCAATCAAATCGCTCTATTTGTTTTGTATTTTTGCACAGACAAAACCCAAAATATCCGCGTGGCTGTTTTAGGTTTTGTTTGTGCAAAAATACGCGGTTGATACGATTCTGATTGGCTGAGAGATATTTTGTACTTGCTTCAGCCAATCAGCTATTTTCTCCCTCTAAAATATCTTATTGGCTGCTGTGTGTTTCTGCCAATCGTCCTGCGGGATTCAGTTGTGCAATTTTGGGTCGCGATACCATTTTGGGTTGAATCGGTGGGACAAAGATGTTGCTCGGAGGTCAGCAGCCACTCAGCTTCCAGCGGGCTGGTTGGGTGGGCCGCTCTCGAATGCCGCTCTAACACTCGCTAAACCCGCCCGTTTTGTCATTTTGTTATTGCAACTATGCGGTAAATGCGGGTTTGATGCTTTACCTTTCGAAACCCGCCCAGATGGCCCACCCACCCGCCCGGGTTGAGGCGGATCTGTTCGCTGAGTGGGTGGCCTGCCAACCACCACCGCTGATTCCGGCCGAAGCGCAAAGCCCGATAAGCACGATCGCTCTCTCTCGCCAGCTCTTCCGTGATGTTCCGCCAGCTGCTCTCCAAGTCCGCCAAGAATGTGGCCGCTCGCGGCATGGCCACCTTTGAGCGCAACAAGCCGCACTTGAACGTCGGCACGATCGGCCACGTCGACCACGGCAAGACCACGCTCACGGCCGCCATCACGCGCGTGCTATCGGCCAGCGGCGGCGCCACCTTCACGAGCTACGAAGATATCGACAAGGCGCCTGAAGAGCGTGCGCGTGGTATCACCATCTCGACCGCTCACGTCGAGTATGAGACCACCAACCGCCACTACGCGCACGTCGACTGCCCAGGTCACGCCGATTACGTCAAGAACATGATCACCGGCGCCGCGCAGATGGACGGCGGCATCTTGGTTGTGTCGGCCGGTGACGGCCCAATGCCACAGACCCGTGAACACATCCTGCTCGCGCGTCAGGTCGGCGTGCCAGCGCTCGTCGTGTTCATGAACAAGGTCGACCAGGTCGACGACGAGGAGCTGCTCGAGTTGGTGGAGATGGAGATCCGCGAGCTCCTGGAGGTGTATGACTTCCCAGCCGACGAGATCCCAGTCGTGCGCGGCTCGGCGCTCGCTGCTGTGGAGGACCGCGACCACGCGATCGGCCGCGACGCCGTGCTGAAGCTCATGGAGGAGGTCGACTCGTACATCCCAAACCCAACGCGCGACTTCGAGAAGCCGTTCCTCATGCCTGTGGAAGACGTGTTCTCGATCTCGGGACGCGGCACCGTCGTGAGTGGCCGTGTCGAGCAGGGTGTGATCAACACCGGTGACGAAGTGGAGCTTGTGGGCATCCGCACGACCTCGACCAAGACCACTTGCACGGGTGTAGAGATGTTCAAGAAGCAGCTGGATCGCGGCCAGGCCGGTGACAACGTCGGTCTGCTGCTGCGTGGTCTCAAGCGTGACGACGTGCTGCGTGGCCAGGTGCTCTGCAAGCCAGGCACCATCGCGCCGCACACCAAGTTCGAGGCCGAGGTGTACGTGCTGAAGAAGGAAGAGGGCGGCCGCCACACGCCGTTCTTCTCCAACTACCGCCCGCAGTTCTTCTTCCGTACCGCCGATGTGACTGGTAACATCCAGCTCAAGACCGGCACGGAGATGGTCATGCCTGGCGACAACACGGCCATCGACATTGAGCTGATCTCGCCGATCGCGCTCGAAGCCGGTATGAAGTTCTCGATCCGCGAAGGTGGCCGCACCATCGGTGCCGGTGTCGTCTCCAAGGTCGATGCGTAAGCGTCCGAGCTCATTTTTTTTAGACACAAGCACACAGCGAGAGACAGCAGACGTTGGGAATAGGAGAGGTTAAGTTTTTCTGCGCAACGCAACGCAGGACTGGCCGCTTCACAGTAATCCAATGAATGGCATCGACAGTAAATAAACAGACATACAACTCAGTTTTATTGACGCAGGTTTGCCACTAACTAGGTCTCTTGGAAGAAGGAAAGCGCACGAGCTATCTCCCCCCATGCGGATGTGTTCACACGCCAGGGAGCCTCGAGGAGTCAGTGGAACTCCGTGGAGCTGTGCGGCAGAGCGAAATTGGATTGTGAGTCGGATGGAAGACTGTTGCAGCTGGGGATAGCGATGAGGAGGAGGTCGATATGACCACGAGGCAGACGGCAGACTCAAGTTGGAAGCTCGGCTGCCTTCCACTTCCTCACGGAAGCACCTAAGCAAGTCAAGCACTGGCTGGGAAGTACGGTATAAACTCAATATCCACAGATCACATACTCATTCAAATATACTGTAAATGGCACAATATTAGTGCATCTTACAGTAGATATCAATATACCTTATCGTCTTGTGCAGTTTAAAAAGAATGAATCGATTGAACTACAAACTATACCAATTGCTACACACGTTACATTGACATCCGCGTGTCTGGAGACATTGCGTACTGCCTATCTTGCTAGATGTGGCAAAGTAGACTTCCTCTTCATACACAAATAGACAGAATAAATTCCTTACCGTGTAGGTATAAATTCGTATTGTTGACAGCTTACAAATTATGATGACTACAGTAAGGGAGCATCTCACGACACCGAGATTTTCGCTTGCAGCATCCAGGCGTGATGCAATTTTCCAATCGGTCGCAATGCGAGACACCATCTCGATCGAATGCCATCTCTTAGTCGTCTTCCTGTGCTCACCAGCCAATGCTGGCCAAGCCGAACGCTCCGTGCATGATCAAAGAACACGCATCGACTACCACATCCTCATATGCTGGACACTTCTATGCCCAAAGCCTTCGTATGAGGCTCACACCATCTAGTGGTAAATCAAGCTACGTCATGTTCGTAGGATCTCACGTTCTTCTCGACTGACTTAAAACCGATCGCCAGCCTTCGCTGCTCACTTGCCAGCTTGCACACATCCAATGCATTGATCTCACAATGTTGACACATTCGGAAAGTTGTTGTGATGATGCGCTTCTGGGTGGAGGTTTGCTGTGAAGGTATTTATGAATAGCGAGTCCGCCAACATCTGCAACCGCAACCACAAATGAGTGCTCCTTGGATACAAGGATTCACCGTGATTGGCACGCGAATTTACCCAACACTGTGCTGCTGGTGTCCAGTTCAGCGCACCCGAGCCCGCAGTGAAAGGTGAGACCGAGTCCACGTCCATAGTCAGGCATGTACCGATCGATCGACCGCTGCCCATCATCCTGAAACATGGCTGTCTTATTCTGAGGCGCCGTTTCGTCGGGAAGAGGAAGAAGGTCAGGCACATTAAGCAGTTTCACAAGGACGGGACCACATGGGACGTTCTGTATCCACCATCGATGATGAACGAGCGGGTGGATGAATTGATAGATGGAGTGGGCTCCTCCAAACGAATCACACAGCGTCGTCACGCTCTCGCACATCCACATCGCCGCGATTCACAGGTCGGGTCGGGTCGAGTCAGTAAGTCCGGCTTCATTCTTCAACCTGCACCGGCGGTATGGGCGCATGGGCACGCACACAGGGCGGACATGGAGGACCCCTGCAACGGCGGAACCGATCTTGTTTTTTGGTGGGGAAGCTAGGTGTGTGCTCTTTCTATGTCCCAATGTTAGTTTGAATCCTTTGGAAGTGTCCATTGTTGATTCATCAACATGCTTGCATCTAACCTCCTGTGTGTGCGATCATCTCCACAGTTGCATATATCAGATATGTATATAAATTATTCATGTGTCAAGGTTATGTAATTTATAGGACTTGAAATGGTGTTTTATGGAGAAATGTAAATAAGAAGAGACACAAATATGCAAATACAAAGACATGAGAACGGGGTGTTGGGTGAGCACTTCAACCTTGCGCTTCTGTGTTTTGTTTCAGCGACAGAAAAACCACGAGCGAGACAAGTATCTGATCCCCATTGGATGATATTCCTCCCACAGTCTTTTCATTGGGTAACAATAGCTCAAATAATTTCATTGGTTGTTAGTCTGCTCAATAGGAAGTCAGGCACGCTGCTCATTTGGCGCCAGACCACTGTTCGCCACATTATTTCATCGAGGTCAGCATCGCATTCGGGCATCGATCGCATAGAGACGCAAGCAGAATGAGTGGAATGCTGGATGAACGACTGGAGGTATCGCATGAATGAGAGACGTCCGTCCTCCTTAGCCTTCCATATACAAGCACCTTCCCTCTCTTCTTCCTTCCCTTCGGCTGAGCCTGTGAGCGCGTGAGCGAAACGATCACTTTGCAATTCCCAAGCAACCCCACAAGCCCCAAGACTCCAAGTCCACCTCCTCCACCTCTACACAATGCAGAAGGCTATCGACATGATGGACTCCAAGGAGGTTGGCGACATCATCGCCATGCACGCGTACACGACTGGACTCAAGGCCGGCGCCGTCGCCGCTGCCGTCGTCGGCACGGGCGTGTACAACGCCAACAAGCACTGGAAGGCGTTCCGCACGCGTCTGGGCGTGAGCGGCAAGTGGGGGCTCGTTGTCTCGTCCTTCCTCGGTACGTTCACGATCGTCTCGGAGAAGCGCATCCTCCACGGCGCGCGTAACCCGGAGCTCTACCTGGCGTCCATGGACCCCAACTACGTGAAGCAGCAAGTGGAGCAGAGCCACAAGCTCAAGATGCACGAGCGCGCAGCCAACTTCCTGTACGACCACCCGTATCGCATGCTCGCGGGCATCGGTGTGCCGCTCGTCGGCGGTATCTTCGCGTACCAGACAACCAACCACGCGATCGCGCGCTCGCAGCAGATCATGCACACGCGTCTCTACGGCCAGGCCGCGGTCGTCGTGCTGCTGCTCAGCTCCATGGCGTTCCACGACTATATGCACAAGCACGGCCGTTTCGAAGTCCCAGTGGACAAGGAGGAAGAGCAGACGCAAGCCAACGAACTCCAGCAGCAGCAGCACCACGCGCTGTAGGCTTTGTAACTTCGCTGTTGCTCCGTCCCGTGCGCCGAGCGAAAGCGCTGTAAAGGAGCGATACTGAAGCTAAGACTGCGTATAGAAACACAGACAAGAAAGAAGACGATAAAAAATTGTATTATTCTGCCTTAGCACCCCACGTCTTGGTTCAGCCTTTGCACAAAGCCTTGTGGCTCTATCGCCTTGGAGTTCTTGGAACTTCCAGCACCTGCTGGATCTCGCGCTGGCCCTCGACGTTCGCGACGTGCAGCGCCGTGCTGCCAAACGCATTTAGCAGGTTCAGCTGCGCCTTGTGCTCGATTAGGAAGCCCACAACGCTTCTATTGCCCTTCTTGATCGCCGAGAGCAGCGGCGTCTCGCGCAGCTGGTAGTCCTGGCAATCGATGTCTGCGCCTCTCGCGAGTAGGAATGCCACGACGTCCACGTCGCCCTGCCGCGCGGCTTCGTGCAGCGCTGTCCGTCCCGTCGTCTCGTGGCGCGCGTTCACGTTCGCCCCATGCGCGACCAGCGCCTGTGCCATCTCCAGCGACCCCAGCTCTGCAGCTCGGCTGAGCGGCGCGGCGTCATTTTCAATCAAAGCATTCGTATCAGCGCCATGGCTCAAAAGACACTCGACAATCTCCACGTAGTCCTCGTTGATGGCGGCGCTCAGCAGTTCTGGGAGCATCACGTCCACCAATGGCTTTCCGGTGCATTCCGTCACCAGGGGCAAGAGCAGCACCTGCACGACTGCCACGTGCCCATTCGCGATCGCTTCCGAGAAGAGCGTGCGCGTCATGTCACCCAGGAAGACAGAAAAGGCCGATTTCGCTGGGTCAGTGGTAAGATTGTCTTCCTCTTGTGCGGGGCGGTCATGTTGGTAATCGCTATCCTGTTTATCACCCCAGTGGGGCTGCTGTTGGTGGACTCGTGACGAGCAGCGATCTGTGTAAAGTAGCGGCGCACCGTATCGCCGTCGCCGTCTGCAGCGGCGCGGATGCAGCTCTCCTTGCTCACGTCCACGATCATCTGCGCTTGGTGCCTTTTTTTTCAGTTGGTCTCTTTACTTCTATGAGCAGACACAAGATCCCAAGTGACCAACCACTTCGCCCAATAGTTGCTAACACATGATTTACCCATAGATAAAGCAAAAGGCAACTTCAATTGAAAGGTGAATTGTATGGTACATTTTCATTTGCATAGATTTACCTTCTCCAAAATTCCTTTGTATCAGTTTCCTACTGCTATTCAAGATCACACTCCTCAGATTGTCATGTCAGGAGCCCGACGAGAAGCTCACGGCGCTGCTGCTGGTGTAGCTGCTGGCGCTGCTCCAGTCGCTGCTCATGAGCGAATCGCTAAATCCGCCGATCTCCAATTGCGCGTCGATCGCGTCTTGCGTGTCACTGGCGTACGCGTGTGACGCCTGACAGTCGAGCGAGCAAAAGTCAGCCTCGACGCCGCTCAGGTGCTTGAAGAAGAGCCGCCCGCAATTGCGGCACACGCACTGTGACGCGCGGCGCCGGCGCGTGGAGCGGTGGTAGAACGACGAGTGCTGCTCCAGCTCGTTCAGCACAGGGATCATGCCCCAGCCGCCACAAGTCTTGGCGCCGACGCTCGCGCACTTCTTGAGCTTGGTGGGCGTTCTTGTTGACTCTTGCTCTGGTTGGTGGTGGTTTGGATCTGCCGCTGCATTTTTGGCAGGGCTCGCATAGTTCGCAGCGCACGACTTTGCTCGCGTCGGTCGTGGCGAGCCATGCGCGAAGAGATCGAGCATGCTGGTGGCTTTCTTCTTTAGCATAGTCGGCCGCGAAGATTCGGCTGCTGCTTCCACGGTGTTCATTGGCTTGGCGGTCGGGCTCCAACCTTTGCTCGCGAGCAGGTCGAAGAAGCTTCGGGTCACAGTCATCCGAGTCGCTTGCTTGGGGTCTTTGTCAGAAATCCAACAATGAGCACCATCTCGGAGGCAACATTAGGTGACTCACCTGATGTTGCCTCCGAGATGCCAATCTACTGAGACTGGACGGCACCTCCGAATTATTTGCTGTGCGAGCGATACAGCGCGGTAAAACGCTGCGAGGCGACGCGGGTAATCAGCGCATCCGCATATCTTCTGTGAGGGGGCTCGCAGTCGCACGCGCTGTCTACAGACAAAGCGCAAATGCACTTTTTATCAGGCTCTTGGTGTTCTCCGTCTTATTGTCTGGCGTGTGTATCAGACTGAAAGCTTCAAGCCTATCGCCACCCTGTCGCAATCAATTTTAACTCCGCGAGGTCTTTGACTGCGTTTGGATCTTGGTACGGAACGCGGAAAGCTTTTGATTACCGCTGCAAGCAAGTGCAACAAAGATGCGGCGTATTGGCTTTATGTGTGCGAGCCGACGCGGTTTGACATCTCGAGCAGCGGTGCTGGACATTCGAGTGTACGTGCACTGGAATGTCTTCCGTGCTGTGCTTGCGAGCCGGTGAATTGCAAGCCAGGGTGCCGAACCTTTGATGACGTTGTCCTAAAAAGCCGCAGCTTTTCTTTGCTGGGGGACGGACGCCACTGAATCACGCAGACCAATTTGTGGGCGAGCCGGTGCACTGCTGTCTCTCGTAGGTTTCTCAGCTGTCGCAATTACGCTTCATGACTGCATGTGGGATGAGCGCTGCTGCTGCTGGCATCCAGTTTTCGTCACCGAGTCAATAGCAGCAACCATGTTAATGTTAGTGACGAAGTTCATTTCATGATGCATGTATGATAAGGCTAATAAGAGTGCGTCTTCCGCACTATTGTCAGCGAAACACTGCACACGTTGGGGGAAACAGCAAAGTACGCACGCACCGCTTGACCAGCTGGTTAATGGGCGAGACAACGCACCGCGGAGGCGTGGTAACTTGGATTGGCGTCCGCTGCCGTCGCCTCATCTACTACGCTGGGTGCACTGGTCGTGGTGATTTGGAATCACACTGTGTCGAGTTGACCTTTTGTCGCTCTCGTTTCTTCTTCATGAGCCAAATCGTTCTGGATTTTCGAGGGCGGACTGGCGCGGGAGAGTGTTGGTGACGACCCTGCTTGGTTGGCGACGTGGCCGGATACCACCATTTCCAGCGCAGAAATTGGTCGCTTCAGAGGCACACAAGGGGTGCTGACGCTGATGCGCGTCAGCATCATTTGGGACAAGTAGACCCAAATGCATGTATGCGTACTCATGGGGCGACTGGCATTGGGTGAGTGTGTTGTCCGTCCGTCGGTCTGATATATTGCATATTACAGTAGGAAAAGTCGTTCAGTTTGGTTACTGGGACGGTAGTGGCAGTGTCGACCTTCAGACTCGATTTTGTATATACCGGTACCGGTATAAAGCAGAGCCGGAGAATGTTGGATGTTTCTCCTGGCTTGAGAATTCTCTGTGATGTGTTTTCTGATGTGGTTTTGTGCAGCTGCTGGTTTGCGCCGTCCCACAAGAAACTTTCCGTGATGCTCCACAATTTTGTTTGTGCAAATGTGTCAGCGTATTTTGGACGAATCACAGCGCCGTAAGACGGGCACGCGCGCTCTACGACTCTGTGATTGGCCAGTAAAGCGTGACGCGTCCTATATTTTGTCAACGAAAGAAAGCATTCATTCACACCAGTTTGGTTTTGTTGCAGCAGGCTGACCTGAGAAGGAGAAGAGACCCGGAAGAACGAGAAGAAGAGCGCGCCAAGCGACATTCACTATTCGCAGAACTGACTGATCAATCGACCGACCGACGCCCGCGCTCACGGACGGTCACTTGCGCGCGATCGATCACTTTCGGACGCCAGCAGCAGTTCGCAGGACACGCGACACGAGCGCTCGCCCGCCCGCCCGCCTGTTGCCTCAGAAAGAGAAAGCGCGACCGACTTCCTGCGCCGGCTCTTGCAGACGTGCGCGCGACGGGTATGTGCAGTTTATTGTATGTGTGTGGGTTGAAGATGGAATGCGCGATTCTAGTGGCTGCATGCTAACAGCGCGGATGTATCTGCACACTCGCGCGCGCGTATGCTGCTGCTGTTTTGTGTGTAGATAATTACAGAAAGAAAGGGAGAGACGACTCGCTGCATAGTTGAAGAAAGCGACAGAGAGAGAAGAGTGCTGCCGTGCACACGACACCGACCAAGTATTGTCTTGTATATTCATACATCGAGAGAAGAGGGGAAAAAAGGTGAGGTGAATGGCGCACGTCCATAATGAAACCTGGGATCGCTTGTGCTCACATTGGTTTCTATGAATATGACTGTCTGCGAATGTGTCTCATAGTGAAAGCGCGAGGATCTACACGTGAGTCGCATTATCAAAACAAAACAAAAAAAGCACACACACAGCCGCATAGAAGGAATTGGCACTTGCAAGTATGTCGCGCGCGTCGATTGGAGACTACATTGTCACGAGCAAGCTCGGCAGCGGGTCGTTTGCCGTGGTGTACAAAGGGTACCACAAGGTGACGAAAGTGCCCGTGGCGATCAAGGCCATGTCGCTCAACAAACTCAACAGCAAGCTCCTCGCGAACCTCGAGACGGAGATCTCGATCATGCGCCAGATAGACCACCCGAATATCGTGAAACTGTACGAGATCAAGAAGACAGAGAAGCACATCTACCTCATCCTCGAGTATTGCGCGGGCGGCGATCTGCAGCAGTACATGCGGCGTCAGGAACAGAAAGCGGCACTCGCGGCATCTGGAACTTCTTCTCAAAGCGCTGTGTCTTCGTCGTCTATACTAGGCACAATCCCGTCAACCAAGCGAGAACGACTGAGTGAAGACGTCGCGCACCACTTCCTGCAAGAGCTCGCAAAGGGCATGATGTGCCTCTGGAGCCACAACCTGATTCATCGAGACCTGAAGCCGCAGAACCTGCTGCTCATGGAAGACTCAGCTACATCTGCGCTGAAGATCGGTACGTCTCACTGTTGGGAAAATGTTTCTTTACGCTTGATGGATGATGTTGCTGACATATAAATTTTGTTTATGGTAGCTGATTTTGGGTTTGCACGGCATTTAGCGACAACTTCGCTCGCAGAAACCTTGTGCGGCTCGCCGTTGTACATGGCTCCGGAGATCCTCAAATTCCAAAAATACGATGCGAAGGCTGATTTGTGGTCTGTCGGCACCATTTTGTACGAAATGGTGGTCGGCAAGCCACCTTACGGTGGCTCAAACCACGTGCAGCTTCTGGCAAACATTGAGCGCAACGACCTTCGATTCCCTAGCAACGTTGACCTGTCCAATGCGTGCAAGAACCTGCTGCTTGGTCTGCTGCAACGTAAGCCAGTGAACCGCATGGGATTTGATGACTTTTTCAACCACGCGTTTGTTGGTCTTCGCGGGGCTGGCGAGGTGTCACAATCGTCGACGGCAGCCATGAGTCTCAGCGTATCACGTTCGACAGCGACAATGAGCATTCGCGAAGAGGAAGAAGAGTATGCTGAGGACGAGTATTCCAACACGCAGACAGCACAGACGGACGGAGCGTCGGCACCATCTCCGTTGGCGCAAAGCAGCAGACGATCTCTTCCAAAGGAACGTGCGAACTCGGAATCTCTTGACAGCCCTTCGCCATCGAACTCTGCTCTTCGACAGTCCAGGAGCGGCAACATGGAAGTCATGCAGACGGTTTTTGGCAGCACCAGCTCAGCAGGCAGTGCTGCTTTGCGGCGCTCGTCCCGTCTAGGACGAAGCCGGAGGTCGACCTCAAGTGGAGCCATTCTGGTGAATCAACAGACTAACAGTCCAAAGTTGAGCCCTCAAATGAGCCCGCACATACTGCCAAGTCCAAGTCCGCGGATCAATCCATTCAAACAGACGTCAGACTCTCCATCTGGTCTAGCAGGGTTGCACAACTCGACTCTTTTACGTGCATCCGGTGGCTCTTCTCAAAGTAGCCAACGCTTGAACAGACCTGTGATGCCGACTTTTTTAGCCGCGATGAATGGAAGCGGTGCGCGACAAGGGAAGAGTGGCACGAATGCAATGGATTCAAGCGAGGAATACGTTCTTGTTGAGTCAGGAACAGAGAAGCAGACTCCTGTTGCAAACATTCCAGCGGGTTATACTGAGACGCGTGCCAGCGCAAGTCAAGACCGCGCAATGGCACTGCAACCGTCGTCAGGAAGCGCACCTGCTCCAGTCGCGTCGCACAACGATGCTCTTTTGGCACAGAAGCTGCGAAACCTGACTCCGTTCTCGCATGAATACGGACAGCAGCTTGTGGACATTGTGATGCTGCGCACACAGGCAATCTCGCCGATCGCTGAGCAGCTGTGGAAGCTAAGCTCTGCGTCAGGCGCTACGGAACAACGCGATTCGACTGGGTCCGGAACGAACCTCGCGTCGATGTTTTCGATGGGGTCATCCATTTCATCGTCTTCGGGCGGACAGGCGATGGTTGGTGCGTCCTCGTCGAGCACGATGTTTGGAGACGAAGACAGCAACAGTCTGATTGAAAAGAAGCAGTATGTGTTTGCTGCCGAAGCCCTCGCGCTGTACGTGAAGTGCTTGCGCATTATTCAGCAGGGCATTGCGTATCTGCGCCAGGATCCAGTGTTGTCGAAGCGGCTGACGTCGTCGCCGCCTGCAACTTCCATTTCACCAGTGCCATGGAGCGAAGCTAGTCGGAAGTTGTCGATGGCGTATTTGATGGAACAGCTGAACTGCTTCTTGGACCGCGCGGAGCAGTGCAAGAAGCGTATGTCGAGCTACCTGGCGAACGCTGACTCGGCTCTCGTGGAAGAATTCCAGAACGTCGTGGTCTCTCAGGAAGAGTTGCTGTACACCCATGCAATTCGACTGGGGAAACAAGGCGCTGTGAAGGAAGTGCTTGGCCAGACACGGTTGGCGTACGAGCACTACTTGCAGTCGATGCTGCTCCTGGAGAGTTTGTTGATGGACACACCAGGACCGCTGAGTATCAACGCTGCTGGAGGCACTGGCGTGATGGCGATCGACGACCAGAAATGCGTGAATGCGTTTCTGAAAGCACTGGACGAGCGTCTGAGGAATGTGAAGATGCAGCTGGACGAGGACGGCGTCCAGTTTGAGAAGCAGCAGCAGCTCCAGTTCGGCGGCAACTTGCTTGCTCCTTCGCCTTCGCCGCTGACTTCGGGTCCTCCGTAGCTTGGCCAGATGCCCTGCAGCATCACGGCAGCTCACACTCGTCAGCTAGCATGCAAGCGTAAGTGATCCATCATCTATATATCCTTTGAACCCATTTTATTATCCGAGAAAGAGTAAAGTAAAAGTAAAATAATCTAATTTGACGAAACCAAAGCTTTTAAAGCTGCTTCTGGCTCAAGCCCAAGGTCGCGCAAGGCCACTTGGCGACGATGGTGATGACAATTCAGCAGAGAGATCGCCTCCAAAAACCAAGGAGACGTCACACATGCAATATTTTCTTCACCTGCTTGGAAGCCAAACTGCGTGAGTGAATGAGCGGGTGGTCGGTCATGCGCATGACATTTCACGACTTTTGCGGACCAGCCCAAAATCAGCGTGGAACTGGAAAACGTGGAAGCTACCTGGAGTCGTCGCCGCACGCGACCAGTCGTCCGCGATCTTTCGAGGGTCTCAACAAGAGAGACTCTTCGCAGCAGCAAGGGTGTCTTTCTTTGTGCGCGGATCTTGCGCCGCCTGATGGACTTTTTAGGGCTTTAGATTGCTCAAATTGACTTTCATTTCGGATCTTTCCACGGAGACTCACAAGCCTCTCGGAGAATCACTCAGCAGGAAGTCGACTGCAGTTCCCGCCTCACCGTTGTTCTACTGTCGTACTCTATCGCCTCGAGAGGCTGAAGAAGATGCTGACGCTGCGCCGACTTAGATCGTGTGTCTGCGGCGCCGCGCTGGCGCTTTGGCTGACGCTACCGACGATGATGCTTCACGCGCAGCTTCTTACGCCTGCGCCGCTGACTTTACCACCTCCGCCAACCCTGTCCGCATCGACGTCTGGATCAGGTGGGTCCGCCACGCCAGCTCCTCCACCTGGGTCCTCTGGTTCGACGACTTTGTCCAACTCTGGAGGGGACAACTCTGGTTCTGGGGGAGGGAAACCGAATTTTCCCTCGTCAACTGGTGGATCTGGCAGCCACTGGGCAAATGATGGATCCGGAAGCCGCTGGTCGAACGATGGGTCTGAAAGCCGTGCGCAGTCGTTGGGGAGCGGCATGTGGGACAACGTTGGCTGGGAGTCACAAGGAGGATCAGCCGGGTCTTCGAGTGGGAGCGGATGGGGGAACCCCACTGGAGGCGGCTGGGACGGACTGTGGAACTTCAAAGGGGGCTGGAACTGGGATTCGCCGTACCCGCCTCCCGCTGGCATCACGCTCGAGACGGACATTGATGGCGAGGTCGCGATGATGCCGCGCCGCAAGGTGTTCTTCGACCCGAATCTGGGATTCAGCGCTTCTCACAGCTCGTCCCCCAGCAAGTGCATGCATCGGTTCTGTCTGCGCGTCTCGATCAGCTCCAGCTACGGCGCAATGTCAGCGTTCGATTCGTTCGTGATGGATCGCTACGAGAGCAAGAGCGACATCAGATCGGACTCGTTTTTCGAAGGCGGACCCATTCCACTAGTGAACGGCATGCTGACGCAGGCAGAGCTATCGAAATTGTATAACAACAACACGAACGAAAGTGCTGGGTCGCGGTTCAACCACTCCAGGACGACGTCGTGGATGTTGTACCCGTTGTCGAACGACACTGACGAGATTGACGTGGTGATGAGCTTCAAGCAGCTGTACACGCTGCTCCCAGACTACAACGGCACGGACGCATCTAGCGACGGTCCGTTCTACTCCGATGACCCGAACGACCAGGTGATTCTGCGTGTCACGGCACGTCTGGCGAGCGTCTACGGCGCATCCACCACGTTATTGCCGCTTGTTGTCGACTTCAAAGGCTCGCGTCTGTTTGACGTGACCTACACTTCCATGATCGTGTACGACGACGAAGACAGCTACACGTCGAACCAGATAGCTCTGAACCTTGTGTTCGATCGCAAAAGGTACGGCGGATTCTTGCCATGGATGCCAGTGCAGCCGTCGAACGAATGCAGAATGTGTGATATGCAGATGATGACCAGCAACGCCATTTTCGGGGAGTGCTTGAAAGCGCACGTGGGGGACTCGGTGTTCTCAGACTTGCTGTCACCTGACAACAACATCACGTCTTTCGACCTCAAACAGACCCGTGAAGAATGTTTCAGTCGTCTGTTGTCGATGAATGCGTCTTCAGACTTTCCGTCATCATCTTCATCGTCATCATCGGCGTCTTTCTCGCAAGACTCCTTCTCAGCTGGTAACGAGCTGTTCGCTGATCCGAGTGATCCCGTAGCTGCGTCCGATGCTGGAGTCCGGTGCTTCATCAATTCACAATGCCCGATTGGAGACAGCCAGAGCTACCCGTCAGATGGCAACATGGTGGTGTTCGCATGCCGGGACGCATCCGTGCGTGCAACTTTCACAGAACCTGAGTTTGCGTTCCACATGGACTTGACAGTTCTCAACGAGACAGAGCTTTCCACGGACGTGATCGCAAGCGGCTTCACGGAGAAAGAGATTGCGCAGGCTGTGAAGCGCGCGATCCCCGCTGGAGATCGGCTCAGCATCACCGCTCGCGTGTTCAACAACTCGATGGACATCTATTACGCGAATAAGTGGAACGAGTGGCTCATGAATGAGTACAGTCGAGAGATGCCGTCATCGTCGTATTCTTCGGAATCATCATCGTCATCGTCTTTCTCGGGGTCTGATGGGTCAGGCGATGCTGGATCACCGTGGAAACCAACGTCTTCAGTCAGTAGCGATGGGAGTATGACAGCGGAGGGGTCTTTGGGCTTATCACAGGGTGGCGCACCGCCGCCGCAGCGCAGGCCGAACAGTGCAGCCAGCCCTCCACAGCTCTATGAAGTTCCTGCTCCAAAATTCACGGTCGAAATCACCTTTGGCAACGTCAGCATCGTGCCGGTTGTCACTGGTCTGTTTTCGTCTCAGAACGTATCGTGGGAGTACGTTTCATTGGAGGTCGGGTTTGAACTGGCACCTCTGAACGTGAGCAGGTATTCGTACGTTGCACCGCCGTCGTACATTGATCTCGGATCAGACCAGAGTCAGCCTGGTCCAGGTTCAGGAAGCTGGGGGAACAACATCTCCTTGGCATCATTACCGGGTTCCTGTGGCGAGTGTACGTGGCAATACGTGACTTGCGCTCTCGACGAAGACTGCCGGTTTGGAGTTCGAACGTACATGTACTGGTCGCTGCAAAAAGTGTGGATGCCGTCGCCTAGCTCGAGTGTCGAGCTCACGTGGATTTTCCGAGACGCCGACTCGTTTTTCCCTTTGGGAGGATTGAACAAGTTCTCTGCTTTCATTTCGTGCTTAGCTTCGCGCTCGCCCGTCTGCGATGTCGACGTGCCTCGAGAGGAAATGAACTCCACCACTGGACTCTTCAAGCAAGCACCACCGTCGTATCTCCGCATCGAGCCATCGCGTATCACCATGAGCATTGATCGCGGCAGCACTTTCTACATTTACAGTGGGGGTCGATCTTTCCTATATCACGAAGATGGCGACTCAAACGCGCTGAGGTGGTTTCTCCAGACCAATTTTGGGTGGAGCGGCTCCATTCCCAATATCACCATCAATGTGAGCCCGAGCCCAGACAATCCGAATCGAAATTTTTATACAGTCGAATTCGAAGACTTGCTCTTCGGAACGCCGTATTTTTCAAGAACCGTTGAAAACCCTTCCACCGACATTCAGCACTTCGAGCGGAGGGTTTTCGTTGAAAAGCAGGGTGGTTCAGCGACTGAGTTTACCAAGTTGCAGGGTCTTCTGGATTGGCTTCAGCCTCTCTCCTTCGATTGGGGAACTGAAGCGAACAACGGATCCAGCACCGGCTGGAGCAGCAGTCAGCCAGCTCCTACCAATCCGGACGCGATTTGCTCAGTGTGCATGACGAATCTCGACAACTGTCTGAGAGACTACGAATGCAGTCTTGCGTCGCGAGACTTTCTCCAGACGTACATGCAGCAGCCCAGTTTACTGCAATCCAAGATCCTCCAACCAGATGGCACGTTCCAGGTTCCGTTCTCCGACATTTTTGAATCATGGAGGAAACAGGTCTCCATGCAAGCGTACGGAAGATTCTTGGAGTTGCTCAATTGCGTCTCCTCCCAGCATTGCGCAGTTGGATACAGTTCCGTTGCAGCTACGAGTATACAATTCCCCACGACCGTTCTTGCCGGAAGGCGAGCGACGCTTGTTGTCACGCCAGCGTCTCCGATTGAATTCACGTTCAAGGGGTGGCAGCAACTGTACAATGACACTGGATCTTCGTCGGACTTTGCGTACTTTTTGTGGAACTACGCTGGTTATGGACACGTAAACGTCACTCTCTCGCCCACCTCGGACGGCAAAAATCGCTACGAGATCTTCGTCGACCAAGTGAACAACGAGTTTCCTCTCTTCTTGGACAGCCCGACAACGCAAGTCGTATCGCAGGAAACAATTACGATGTTCGTCTCCGCCGGTCCCAACGTGCCAACTTGGAACAATCTGCTGCAGTGGTTTGGAATCCCATCGAATGGTGGCGGCAATCAGTCAGGCATCGCGACAACCCCAGATGTCTGCACAGAGTGTATCCCGAACATCATGGAGTGCTTGAACGATCTGATTTGCTCAGCCGCCGTGCGCGATTACTTTGTCCCAGAGCTGCGTCAAGTCCAGGCGAATCCTCTGGCAAGCGGTGCATTCAACGCAACGTTCGATGGACAAAACTCGACAACCTTCACGTTGGACTTGAGCAACATGCTGAGCAGGTTGCTATATAACACGGAGATGATCTCAGCGCCATCTTCTTGGAGCACGATGTCAAGAGCATTGTTGTGCCTCGCAGATCGCCCGTGTGATCTCGAATACATGTCAGCTGCAACCGCGCCACCAGCGACAGCGCACGCTCCGACATACCTCAAATTCCAAGGAGGGTCGGCTGATATCGTCTTGCTCGAGGGAACTTCGTTGAACGTCTACTTCCCGGGCCAACAGCTCTCGTTTGTTCAGCCGGCCGACGACTCGACTGCGTTTGTGACTTGGCTCACGCAGTTGATGGAAGCGCGAACGGCCGTGTACTTCTCCACTATCGACAAGAACCCGGACACCGGTGAGTTCCGGTACGCTATTGACTTCAAAGGATACATTGGAACGATGCCAGAGTTCAGCGTATCCAACATTGGTGACGACCCGATTTCTCCGACTGCAAGCATTCGATATCCGAGGCTGTGGTTCGAGTCGGTCAACCAAGGTCCGAAATGGCAGAAGTTGATCGATTACCTCTCGATAGCCCCATTCACCTCTGGAACGGGCATTCCAACCACCGCGCCTCCGTCAACCTCGGTGTACCAATGTCCCGACTGCATTGCTGCGCTGAACAACTGCTTCAGCGACGCCGCGTGCCTCTCCATGCTTCTGACGTACGCGGTGCCAAACTTCAGGTCCATACCACCACCAGAGCTCAACACCGTAGGTCGGTACGAGTCCGATTACACTGGTATGATGACGTGGAATGTGCTCGCCATGACAGGCAGCGACACATCCAGGAGTTTGCTCATGGAGGTGTTCAAGTGCAGCGCGGCAAGTTCGTGCCTTGATGTTTCTTCCTCTCTCGCCTACCCAGGAAGCAATGCAAACCTGATTTTGCAGTATCCAACGGGGGTATTCAGTATTTCGCCGGGGGCTCAGATGACGATAACCTTCGAAGGAAACACGCAGCTCTTCCAGGATAGCGCTGACACCGACGTACTGAAGAGTCTCTTGGAGGGCACCGTCCTCTCTAATCGCGGCATTCACGTGGAGGTGCAGCGATACGTGGATGAGAACAATATGGTGCAGTACCACTTTGTGTACAACGACATGTACTCGTTCACCCTTCCGCATTTCTCATGGCAAAGCCCGGACGGTCCTGATGCACCAAGGAGTGACAGTACAGAGACGGGATGGCGATTCGTGTTCTCATCAACTGTGAGCGATCTTCAAGCATCCTTCAGATGGTGGGTCGAGTGGCTCGCAACGAATGGAAACCCCGTCAAGATCTCCATGTAGCATACATGTGTGGTGAAGTGAGGTCGCTTACTAGCACCTCTGGTACTTGTTGTATCTCTTGCATCCCAAATCGATTCGTTGACAGCTTGATAACATCGCATTTTACCACTTTGTTGCTGCTCTGCCTCTCTCTCTTTCTTTCTTGGATTCTCGTCGTGCTTCATCATGAATTCAATCGTGCGCTTCAGCATTGCAGCTCTCTGAGTGATTTCCATGATGTCGCAGCGAGCAATATTCACGCAACACTTGGCAATCTTTCTGAATGCTGCTTGGTTGGAATTTGTTTGGAATCCTTTTCCTCCCATGAAAGCAGCACCAAGTAGAAAGGACAGCAGAATAATCCAAATACAGGTTAATATGCTGCACGTGAAGACGAGTGACTGTATTTTTCCCTCATAACAACGGCACTTACAGTGATCTCCTCTTTCGGACGCAGGCATTTTTTCTTGTTCCTACACCAGCAGCGAGGTAACAAGTCCGTTGCCGTAAGACCGGTCGATCTGCACGACGCCGTTCGCAACGAGCGAATAGAGCGCGCGAATCACCACTCCGTTGGAACTCGGTTTCCCGTGTGACGCCATAACCGCGCCAGTCTCTTGTTTCAGCTCATTTACCCCCATTTCGCCCTCGTGCTCGTACAGTAAGTGTAGGATGACGGCTTCTTCTCGGAGTGTGGACGGGCTCGTGTCCCCAGCGGTGAGGATCTGTACGTCCACCATGTGCTTCATCTTTGCCTTCAGTCGACTCAGCGAGTGCTTCACTTTGTCGAGTCGGTCCTGCTCTGCAGTGCGCTGCAGCTTCTTCTCGGCGATGTCTGCCTTCAAAAGTGGAATCTCGGCGCTGTGCTCGTCCTGCTCTTCCTGCTCTTCCTCAGACGCGATGATCTGCAGCTGCAACGAGTCTTTCTCGCCTTGTAGCTCCTGTAGCTCCTGCATCAGTTCGCGCACTTTCTCACTGGGCTCCGATGCGTTGGTATGATCTTGTGTGCGCTCGGTGGAGAAGCTGCGCTGTTGCTTTTTGCGCTGGAGCGACTCAATCGCAGCCTGAATATCCCGCTTCTCCTCCATCCGCAGCGCTAATGCCTCACGGAGCTGCAAATTCCGAGCCGATTCATCTTCATCGTCAGACCCGTCATCGTCGTTGTCGCCTTGAGAGTTCTCTCCGTCGTCACCTGTGCTAAACGCCGCCTCATTCGACTCTTGCAGCGTCTTCAGCTCCACCTCCAGTTCCGCCACGCGCTGCTCGCGCACCTGCATCTTCTCCTCCCACTCTTTTTCCTCGCGCTCCAGCTGCAGCTCGACGCGCTCATTCAGCAGGATCTCGTTCGACAGCTGCTTTACCTTGTCCTGGTACATGTCCACGGTGGCCGCAAGCGAGTCGAAGCGACGAAGTAGTCGTCCGCAGCGGTCCTCTACCTCAATATCTGCATTTGGAGTAGGAGAGAGTGAGCGAATGTCATAGGGGTAACCTGCCTTCCAGTATCAGTAACAGGAAAAAGAGCTCACGCACCTGTCTTTGCGAGTTCCTTCGCGGTCTTCAGCAGCGTCTGCTTCCACGTCTCCCGCTCGACTGAGGCGCTCGCTTTCGCTGCGTACGCGGACGCCGACACGACGGAGAAGAGCGTCTTGGGCGGCTCTATCACCGCTTTCTGCGGCTGGCGTTGCTGCGAGCGTGCCGAGTTGCTGCGCTGCGGCTGCGGGATGCCGCTACGCTCGGGCGTGGTCAACGGCCCCGAGGACCGCACTGGCAGCGCGCTGCGCGAGCTCTTCTGTGGGAACGCACACTGCGTGATGGCGTCGCTGATGCCCAGCAGGTCGTCCACGTAGCCGTGCAGGCGACGCGCGTCCGCCACCTTCCGTCGCTTGCGTTCCGTCATGTTGTCGCTGTTTGAACAGAAAGGTGGCGGGAAAAGTGCAACATTTTTCTTAAACACTAATTCAGAGCGGTTTAGGGTTTGAGACGGTTTTAAAAGAGTTCATTATCCGGACACTTGGCATGTATACCTTAAAAGAGGGTGTTTGGCTCAATTGCTGTACTCAAAAGCGACATGTTTTAATCAGCATAACCCTCTCCTCGCAAAAAAAACACAGAAGAGTCGCAGCTGAAAATAGAACGAACTGTGAAACCCCTTGGTGGTTCCTTCCTTCCTTCCTTGTGTGTGAAGCGCCGCGTGCATGCGTCCAGACTCAAAGGCCGGCATTCGCGCCCTGATCGTCCCTACAGCAACAGAACAACAGCACACAGGAGACAGCGGCTCATCACACACAGCACAGCACAGAGCAGCAGAGAGCAGCAGCAATGGCGGACGCGCAGGCCAAGAAGATCCTAGAGGAGATTGAGCGCCTCGAGATGGACCTCAAGACGCTCGAAGGCGCGTGCACTACGTCCGAGGCCGCCAAGAAGTGAGTTGGGGATAGCGCGTTTGTGATCTCTCCATGCGATGCGCTTGTAGCTGACACTCTATGCGTGCCTGTGTCTGTATATCTGTGTGCGACTGCGCAGGATCGCAGAGTACTGCCAGTCGACGGCCGACCCGTTCCTGGGCGAGAACGACGGCCCCAACCCGTGGCAGCAGAGCGGACAGGGCGGCGGCGGCTGCACCATACTCTAAACCCATCCGTTCATGACGACTCGATCACCCGCACCGCTACTTCCGCACACACGCACTCTGTATCTAATACATATCTATGAAAGCCGTTTTGGATCTCGATCATACACGTGCTGGAGTGCTGGATGATACATACACGCAGAGGTCTATATTGAAAAGAAACTTATCCGCTCGTGTCCTTTTTACTTCGAGACAGAGCAGACGAGAGAGTGAGAATGGGGGTCCATCTGCTCTACTTCTTCTTCTTCTCGGCGTTCAGGAAGCCCTCACCCTTCTTGCCTTCAAAGCCGGCGCGCTGCACAAAGGTACAAAACGACACAGTTAGTATGAATATGGCAAAATGAACAGCTATCGCCAGGCAGCAGTAGACAGCGAACGCACCGGTCCTTTTCGGCCCTTAGTCTCCTTTTCCTTCTTCTCGGTGGCTGCAGTGTGGCGCCCGCCCTGGATGTTGGCTAATCGCTTTTTCTGCTTTTCTTTCTTCGAGATCTCTACGTGGGCTACTCGTTGTTTCCTGTTGTACCAAACACGATCATAACATTGATGAGCCACACAATCCCAGGTACAAACAAACACACAGGCACATACTAGCACAAGATATAAGACGCACCATTCTTTGGTGCTCTTGGCCTTCTGCTTCTCCTTCTTCTTGAGCTTGTTGCGCAACAGCTTCGGGTCGTCCATCACCACCTCGCCTGCTGCCTGCTTAATGGCCTTGTTCCACTGCTTGGCCTCCACTACGGCCTTGCCCTCCTCCGTCTTCTTCAGCTCGTCCATGCGCTGCTGGTTCTTCTCCGCCTTCTTCAGCAGGTTTTTGATGCCGCGGATGCCCTGGCCATTGCGGGTCTTCTTCTCCGCCGGCTTCTTCTCGTCCGCCAGCAGCAGACTGCCGTACGAAATGGACTCGGCCGACACTTCCACCGAGGTGGCGGGTGCACTCGTAGCAGCAGTGGACTTGGTGTCAGCTCCTTCAGTCGCGTCCTTCTTGCCAGACTTGTTGTTGAACGCCGAGCCCATGCTGGCCGTGCCGGTCTTTCGCTTCTTCTGCGCCGGTTCGATCTTCGCGGCGCCATTCTCCTTGCGCTTCTTCCCGGTCTTCTCGTCCGCCTTGCGCTGCTCGCGGTGCGCCTGAATCTTGAGCGCCAGACGCTCCTTGAGACCGTCGAGGCTGGTCGCCGATGGATTCTTGTCGGCCTTCATCACTTTCGTCTGCATCTGCTTCTTCTGGCGCTTGTCGTCTTCCGCCGATTCCAGCTGGCGCTCCTCGTTGGTCTTCTGCTCGCTCGGCGTGAACTTGGCGCGCTTGACCGACTTCTTGGAGGACTCCTGGAAGTTCTGCGCCAGCACGTCCTGCACGAACATAAACGAAACGAACACAGCAGTACAGCGAACAAATAGCATACCAGTGTCAGCACTCTCGCTCTGCGGTCATAGGCACGCACATACATCACAAACAGCAGCAACGACAGCGAGACACACTCTGTGGTACTTCTTGTTGCCCTTAGGCTGCGACTTGAGCCAGTTCTCCTCCTCGTCCGTGGGGAAATAGTACTGCGGTGGGATGCTCTCCATGGTCTCACAGAAGAAGCGGTCGTTCAGCTGGATTTTGCGCAGCACCGCGTCGTCATCCCCCTCGCTCTTCGCCGCCACCAGAGGCACCAGAAGCCGCCGTCCGAGCAACATGTTTCTTCTTCAGGTCACTTTTTCTATCAACTGCAGCTCTGCCAACGATCAACCATGAGCAGGCAGTTCATGACTGGCGGACGGCATCCTCAATCTATGATTGGCCTAAATTATTGTACAAATATATTAATATTATAGCCAATAGAATAATTTAAAGAATATAATTGGCCGAAATAGCTTGCTCTGAAAAGGAAAAGCGAATGCGCGAAATGAATGCAGTTTGCAAGCATCGATCACACAGGCAACGATGGGGCTCTGGCAGTGGCTGACCTTCACGACGATATCCGTCTCCGTATTTGTGAGTGGCCTCTCCCTACGTCCCTTCCCTGTTGTTATACATGTACCAGGGCAGTAGCTATCTTTTTACGCGTGCTAATGGTGTGTGTGTGGTTTCTGTAGACGGTTTACTTTGGATATACGGCACTCCAAGTACGTCTCCACTTCTAGGGTGTGTCTATGAGAATATAGTCGCTCGCACTAACCATTTCTAAATGGTGCGACCACAGATCTACAAGATCATCAGTCCGCAGTTCGGCGATATCGAAGGGCCGACGCTGGATCCGCTCTGGGTGGTGCGTTTGTGCTATTTACTAGTCTATAGCTTGACCGAACACTGCTGCTAATGGCTGATGGAACTGCCTTTTCAGGAAGGGCAAGAGCTCAATGCGGAGTTCTACCTCTCGTCTCGCCGGGAGTGGGGCGCAGACGACTTCTCCAGCGTGCAGGTCATGTTTCTGGGCAACTTCTCGGACCTGTCGTTCGACTGGAAGGACAACGAGCGCTTCCAGGAGCTCAACATCTCCAGATCCTCGCTGCTCAAGCTCGCGCAGCAGACCACGTCAGTCACTTCAGGCAGCCAAACGACGCGACAGGCGCCGGTGACCCATCTCTGGAGCTCCATTCGAAGCAACGGGACGGTGTACCTACACGTGCACGTGACAAAAGACGGTGCGTCCCCGAACCCAAGTGCGGCCAACTACGACCGTCTCAAGACTGTGCACCAGTCGAACCCGCTGATCAAGTATGCGCCGCGACAGAACGCCAAGAACGCGACGTATCTGGTGAAGAAGTACTTGCCAGAGCGGCCAAAGGCGCTGGAAGGGAACGCTGCAGATGACGAAGATGACAACGAAGAAAAAGAGGAGGATGTGGGCGACGACCCCGCGCTCACAGCATCGATCATCTCGTACTGGAAACCCCACATGGCGATCCGTCTGGTGACGGATTTCAAAAAGTATCCGTACCAAGAAATCCCTGTGCTGGTCTACCACAACCTTCGCTACTTTGAAATGCCGGACAAGACCTGGAAGTACCTGCCGTCCATGTACCTGGACGACATGGGACTCACGATGGACAAGCTGCTGCCGCTGAACCGGACGGTGCTCTCGCTGCCACTGAAGATCTCGTACGAGCCCATGTCGTACGCACGCTGGCAGCTGCTGCTGACGATGGAAATGACGCTCAAGTCACAGGAGTCGTTGGGCTTCCAGACGTCGGACCTGGACTCCATGCGCTTGATGATCGCGGACACCAACCCATACCTGCTGGCGGTCACGGTGTCGGTCTCGCTGCTGCACATTCTCTTCGACTGGCTCGCGTTCAAGAACGACATCTCCTACTGGCGGAAGAAGAACAACGACATGGTTGGCATCTCGTTGCGGTCCATGGTCATCTCGCTCGTCTCGCAGTTCATTGTGAGTACAGTATTGCCCAGCTCTACGCCATCGTCAGCCAATCTGTTCATCCTCCGCACTCACTGATCAATTGTATATGGTTCGTACGCAGGTCTTCCTGTACCTTGTGGACGAGAAGGCGACGCTGCTGATCACGGTGCCGCCTGCGATCAGCTGCGTGCTACTGGTGTGGAAGATCCTCAAGATCTGGCGCGCCACGGGCGGCGGCAACGTGTCCAAGGCGATGAAGCAGACGAGACAGGTGGACGAGATGGCCACGAACCACATGATGTTCGTCCTCGTGCCACTCATGGTCGGCTACTCGGTCTACTCGCTCCTGTACAAGCAGCACATGAGCTGGTACGGCTGGGTGTTGGGCTCGCTCACCGGCGCCGTGTACGCGTTTGGATTCATCATGATGATGCCGCAGCTGGTGATCAACTACAAGCTCAAAAGCGTGGCGCACCTGCAGTGGCGCTACCTGATCTACCGCGCGCTCAACACGTTCATCGACGACCTCTTCGCGTTCGTGATCACGATGCCGACGATGCACCGGCTCAGTTGCTTCCGCGACGATATCATCTTCTTCGTCTACCTCTACCAGCGCTGGATCTACCCAGTGGACACGGCGCGCAAGTTTGACGACGACGACGGCGAGACAAGTGTAGTTGGTGGAGCAGACGCCGCAAATGCTGCTGGCGTTGGCTCTCAAGACAGCGGACGCCACCCGCACCAGGAGTAAGTGGGTGGGGTGAGTGAGTATCTGCGTGGATGGGTGAAGCATTATCAGAGAGAATCTTGACAGCATTTAGCGAATAGTATCGCCGAGCTGTAACAGCTGTGTGTGGCTGTTTGGTCCCACTACATCACGATATTTGTCGAACGGAAAGACTCCCACCCGAAAGACTGCTCTCCCCGCAGAAAAGCACTGCACTCCAGCATCCACAAAGACAAGCAAATCAAACGTGGCTCCTGAAGACTATTGTAGCACACCCACAATCGTTCTCTTACGCGTCATCTGTCCATGATAACGGTTAAAACACCCGAAAATCAGTTCGAACGCGGTGTGCTATTGAGAAATAGCTTATGCGTTTTGCGTGGCACATGAAATACCCCGAAATTTCGGTACTTGCACCACAGTCATCATCGCACTCTATCCTGTTTACTATGAGACACCGTCTCCAGACGAACAAGTCAGGGAGGGAGTGGGCCAGTACTCCTCCTGACTCATGCCTCCTTCCTTCATAGGCACACTGCACACTGGCCAAGACGCTGACGTTTACTGACACATTGTGAACCATTTCTATGGATCCTCTGTCCCCACCGAGGCAGGACACCGTGGTTACATACATGTTGCAACGATTCGCATGTGACATGCGTAACGACTGCAAGTAGGAGTCAGCAGTATGGATGGAGTTCATCATTCTGAAGCGAGGTCATAAACACTCCGGAGCTGCGTTAATGTTTAGAGCTCACTCTTAAGCTATCACAGTGATATCTCGTATAATAGCGTCGCGTTGCGTTCGTCTGCACCGAATGCCTGGGATTTGGAGTCTCCGATGATTGCAGAGGAACGAAAGCGGATCCTGACGGATTCACCATGCGCCACCATTCGGCTGGAGCTGAAAACGAGTTGACGTCCAGGGGTTTCGTCACGCGTGACGACGACGTCCTCCGCGTTCGACAACTAAATGGAAGCGACCAGTCAGCCAATCAATCACAAAGGAGCACAAGGACAAGAAGGACACAGGAAGGATGCTGCTCTTTATTATTCGGTTGCGACCGAAAGGCCAAGGCTCATCAGACTTATTCATACAAAGAAGCGCTTAGCAGACTGGCTTGGTGGTGGCTGGCGCAGGGGTGGTAGCCGAAGGGGTGGCAGCCGAAGGGGTGGTGCCCGGGGCCGATGGCGTCGATGGAGCCGCAGTCGTGGTGGCAGGCGCTGGCGCTGACGTTTGCTTATCGCAGAACGCCTGGATCGGGCCGATCAAGTCCGTCATCAAACGAGTCGTGCCGACCGTGCAGTCGCCAAGGCCGAGGCCGTTGAGCGTGGCCAACGCAGCCTTGCACGCGTTGTTGCTGCACAACTTTGGCAGGGTGGCGGCGTCAGGTGGCGTTGGTGGCGAGAAGCCAGTGTCCGACGAGCACTTCACGACGTTGGCGTCCTTCAGGAGCGGCAAGAGCTTGGTGAGGTCGCACGAGTCGGCGTTGACCGTGGCGACGGCGACGGCGGCGGCGGCGAGGGCAAAGAAGAACTTCATGGTGATGATGGTAGGGGTGGGGAAGTGGGGAGGGCCGGATTTGTCGCTGAGAAGGCAAATTGAGGAATGAGGAGACTGGAGCAGGGGCTGGCGGCCTGAGGCTCGACTCTCCCGTCCGAGAAGCTCAAAAGACTCAAGAGCCCCTCGAGGCTGCTGAGTCTCTTGCAGAGAGAGGGAGAAATTTCCTCTTCCCGCTCAGAAGAGGGGCCGAAGGAAAAGAGATGATGGGGCTCCCCCCGTTTGCGTGACTGACTGCGGGACTCGTACTTTTGCTCTTGTTGTTCTTTCCTCTGTTTGTTCTTTTCCTGCTGTTGGTGAGCTGCTCGCTCGATCTCTTGGTGAATTGTCAGCCCGTCGCGAACTCCCTTCACCGGTGCTTGAGACGAACGTGAGAAAGGACGGGCTCTCCATCTCATCGGTTGAAGTTGCAGCGGTCGTCCAACTTTGCCGAGCGCAAAAAAGAGCCAGTGCGAACTGGTCAATCCAAGAGATCCGATACAAGTGACACATAATCTGTCAGCAATGCGCACAATCTCCCAGAAGCCCCAGCTAAAACACGAGCAAAAGCTGTAATGGATTATTTGGAATGAACATTATTAGCGCTGGGAGCGTTAGCACTGAGAGCATTGCATGTTTCTGAACCTGTCCTCGTATGGTGGATGGTGCGGATTCGAAAAATAGACTTTGGGAAGACAGCTTTGTGGTCTGTCACCAGTTTTCCACAGCTTCGAAAGAGCCGCACAGTGCTCGCGTGAATCATGAAGAGGCACACCGCCTCATCGGATGGGAATTATGCTGATTTGATGTTTGAAAGCAGCGTCGACACGTGAAGGCTGAAATTATAGAATTCAGCCTCCATTTCTACAGTACAATAAATCTGTCTTGTTCAGTTGGCGCGGTGACGCCGCTTCGCTGGATCGTGCTCTTGAATTTCGATGCACTTCGACGAAGCTCTTAAAGATCTTTATGGCTGCAAGCCAGTCACGCGGCGACGATGAGTCATATCTGCCTTTGACCTTGATGTACAGTATGGAGCATTATGTCAACATTCAAATGCATCAACACAACACATACCTGAGTGCATACAGTAAAAGATTAGATCTTCTCTACAAACAGGGACTTGGGCAGCAATTACTGTTTCTGGTGCGTTTTTTTAATGTCAAGCATGTTTTTTGACTTGACATCTGTCACCACAGATCATGTGTGACGCGTTGTTCCTGTTGGCTGACAGTGTCGAGCGCTGAGCGATGGCGAACGCAGAACGCAGCGTTTGGAACTCTTCACCCGTCAGAATCCCGTCAAACGAATCCAGTAAAGGCCTCTGGACGCTTCGATGGGGACTTCAAGGGCAGTAACATACTGCTCTTCCCCCAATTTGGAAGCTGCCGCTTTTCACTTCGCGAGCGAATGCTAATGTTTCCCAATCCAGAGGACACCAACCGCCAACACGGAAGGCTCTCAAGTATCGGGCTCTCGCGAGCGAGGGATGCGAGAAACTAGGGATCAGACACTCCCACCCTTTTGCAAATCGGATTTTCTTACCCGCCTACCCGGCCTCTGTTTGTTTGCTTGCTTGACTGACTGGGGCAAACCGTTGCATTCACACCCACTTGTGCCTTGCGCAGGCTACTGATGGGAGTCCGCGAAAGCCGCTGACTTTTCTATGATCAGTGGCCGCACGCAGCAGCAGGTCTCTCTCGAAACCCTTTGCTGATCTCTTTTTTCGAACTTGAAGTTCGTGCGCACTGCACCAGAAAGCCTCCCCTTTTTTCGGCCACGAGGTGTCACCCGAAGAGAGCACGACGTGACCAGCGACGGAGCATTTCCGTGAGTAATGGCAGGTTTTGGTGAAGCGGGTCAAATATTTATCGGATTTTATCCCATTTATTTATTTTAGCAGGTATGACCTCCATGGTTTAATGAACTAGTGAAGGTCTCCCTTGAGCACCAGAAAGATATGATGATGGAGACGAGGAACCCCTGCACAAAACGACCCCAGACGACTTACAAGCAGACGGATTGCTCACGCAGCGGCATTGTAGAACGAGGGGCGGTTGTGATTGTGGGTGCGGCGCTGCGGTCGTCAACACGAATGAATGCGCACGACGAGTCACGAAAGTATCTTGCCATGAATACCAGCCGCCCTCTGCTTGAGCCATCCGAGCGTCAGGTGCTCAAAGGGACCGCTTGTGAAGGCATCTGCTCTTCTTCTCCACCCCATTCGATGCATGGAGTCATCTACTTGAACGGCAAGGTCGGCAGGTGGCGTAGAAAATAATAAGCCTGCTGATTTTGAGCAGAGCTTTGTCTTCAAAGTCAAAGGTCGTTATATAGCTGACGGTTGCCTTGGCCTTGAACAAATACTGCTGCGCAAACGCTCTTCAAGACCTTTTTTTAAAACGAAAAGCTATATCCGCTCGAAAACTGACCCCACTTCGAAGGAAACAAATCCTTTGATACGGTCACTACCTTGCCAGCGAATAGACTTTCGCCACTCACACTAGCAACACTGGAGTGGTGACATCTACTCGCTACCGTAGACACTATTCCTATGAATTTCTTCAAGGAAAGCGATTGACTACACCAGTCGGTAATGAAGCTAAAGCTTTGGCATTGAAGAGAAGAGAAGAACACCAATCAACTCGAAGCAACTGATGGCACACGAGACGATCGATGCAAATTTAGTTAACACACAAAAATCGCTTCGTTCGAAATAATACAACAACAGTAAACGAAATGCGGCAAAAGATGTTCTCCATTACTAGTAGCAATCAGGAAGAGATCTAATCGTCATCGGCAACAAAATTCGTACGAGTAGTAGGAATGGATCCTTGCGGCAAGGACCGGATATCGTTGAAAGCGACAAGCTCCACGATGGACATGAGACGCTTAGCAGACTGGCTTGGTGGTTGGGCCTGGGGCTGGCGCCTTGGTGGTTGCGCCTGGAGCAGGAGCCGAGGTGGTTGAGCCGGGAGCTGGAGCCGAGGTGGCAGGCGCTGGCGCTGACGTTTGCTTATCGCAGAACGCCTGGATCGGGCCGATCAAGTCCGTCATCAAACGAGTCGTGCCGACCGTGCAGTCGCCAAGGCCGAGGCCGTTGAGCGTGGCCAACGCAGCCTTGCACGCGTTGTTGCTGCACAACTTTGGCAGGGTGGCGGCGTCAGGTGGCGTTGGTGGCGAGAAGCCAGTGTCCGACGAGCACTTCACGACGTTGGCGTCCTTCAGGAGCGGCAAGAGCTTGGTGAGGTCGCACGAGTCGGCGTTGACCGTGGCGACGGCGACGGCGGCGGCGGCGAGGGCAAAGAAGAACTTCATGGTGATGATGGTAGGGGTGGGGAAGTGGGGAGGGCCGGATTTGTCGCTGAGAAGGCAAATTGAGGAATGAGGAGACTGCGCTCGCCTGTTGGTCGGAGCGAGCTCGCACCCATCAGCAGAGGTTGCTGAAGCAATCTCTGTGAAGAAGGCGGTGACGAGAGAGTGACGGTGATGACAGAGAGCGTGAGGGTGCCAGGTGTGTGTGTGTGTGTGTGTGTGTGTGTGTGTGTGTGTGTGCGTGTGTGTTCAGACCACTTGGGTGAGTGGATCTTCCTGCCACCTGAGGTCCCAACTGTCAACAGAACTTGGCTAGACACACACACACCTCCCTCCAGCAGGCGGTCTGGTGGCGGTCTTGCGGTGGAACTTTGAAGGTATTTTTTTGTGGAAGTAGGGGAAAGTCAATTGCCACAGCGCTGTCTGTGACCCAGAGCGCATCCCCGTCGAACGACCAGCCACTTACGCACCCACCCACTCGTCACGACGAATCACCTGCTCGCGTTCACAGAGCCGGAACATCTGATTTTGTCGAGTGTGTGGTAATCCACAAAAGTGTTTGAACATCTGGCAGGATATTTTGCTTCCTGTAGGATATTTCAGTGAGCATTTCAATTCGATACAGAAAGACCTGGGAGTGGAGACTCCAAGTCAACGAGTGTACCGAGCGAGAGATCGCCACAGCCACGAGCAAATGTGTTTGAAGAGCCAAGCTCTATATGTTTGCACGAGCAAATGCGTGAAATGAAAGGCTTCCTTTTATACTGGAAGAGAATCGTTGGAACTGTTTTTTCAACCAGCTATGCAACGAGGTGTCCGTTCTCACAGTTCAAATCAGTTAACACACGGCGTATATCACCGTTCGATCCGCAATACTTTCCGCACAAACAAGACGGAGGTGAGCACACTGCTGTCGATGTGAACTATATTGCACAGACTTGAAAACTGTGTACAAATCCAAAAATCAAGTGTGAGTTTCTACTGCAAGTGAAAGGGTCGTCCGCGCGAGACTTTTGAGCGTCAGAGAGTTTTGACCCCTCCAAATGTGCGATTTGTCTGTGTGGATTGCGCAGTTGGATCTTTCGGAGACGCCTATTTCACCTCCTCTCCTGGTTCAGACTCGTGCAGGTGGGAACAAAATAAAAATTAAAGAGTTCAGCGACTGAAACCTCACGGGCGATCCGAAGGACAAGCTCTTGAGAGACTGAACGGTTGAAGAATGAAGTTTCCAATCTATCAAGCCTGCAGATTTCTTTTGGAGCCCAATATTCCCCAAAGCCGTTGGCGAGCTTGGCTGGCTGTCCAAGTTGAAGTGGCGAAGCTCAAGCTGCTGGTTTCTCGTGACATGAGTGAGCGTCTCTCACACAGTACACGACGTGACGCCTGTACTGGTGTTGGAAACGGAAAAACAAGTGGATGCACCTCCCACCCAATGATCCAATCACCCTCCACCCGTTCAGCATTTTTTCGTGGAATGCTGTAAAAACCCGCCTTCCCGGATTTCGCCCGAATAACCTTGAGAGTGGCTCCTCCGAAGACGGAAGCGCACTTTCTCTGGCGCCTGGCGCTTGAACCAGAGGAAGAAAGGGTGAGTGCGACTTCCCTTCCCTCCTCCTCCGCCGCCGCGCTTTTGGGTGCCGTACGGTACGGTGCTGAGCGCCTGGCTTCCCTCATGAGTGAGTGTGAGGAGAGAGAGACTGGACTGGGCGTTCGTTCTCTCGTTCTGGGTCTTGCCAGCACACCGGCGGCCTCACTTGAAAAAAACCTTCCTCACTTCCGAATTTGCCGTCGTAATCGCCCACGTCGACCGACTTCCCCTGAAGTATGAAGACGTTCGGAGTTTCGCTGTTGCTGGCCGCCGTGGCTGTGAGCGCCGCCGCGGGGCTCAAGGACCTGCCGGTCTCGGTCTGCCGAGACGCGACGTACAACTCGCCCGCCGCGCGCGGCGCCATGTGCTCCGGTGCGGGCGCGACTCCGGCCGGCAAGGCGTGCCCGCTCAAGGGCGACGCCGCCATCGCTGACTGCCACCCGTACCTGCCGTCCTACAACGGCAAGGACTGCGTCGCCAAGGAGGACGCCGTGTGCGAGATTGTGAACGGCCAGACCTGGGGCTGCGTCTTCCCGTCGGTCGGCTGCCTCAAGCCTGCCGGCTCGTCCACCCCATGCCCAGTGACTGCCAAGCCAGACACACCATGCCCTCTGACATCCAAGCCAGACACGCCACCAGCGACGACGCCGTGCCCTCTGACGTCCAAGCCTGACACGCCGTGCCCTCTGACGTCCAAGCCAGACACGCCATGCCCTCTGACGTCCAAGCCAGACACGCCAAAGCCAGCGACGACGCCGTGCCCAGTGACCGCCAAGCCTGACACGCCGTGCCCAGTGACTGCCAAGCCTGACACGCCAAAGCCAACGACGCCGACGCCATGCCCAGTGACCGCCAAGCCTGATGTGCCAACGCCATGCCCAGTGACTGCCAAGCCAGACCACCTCTAAGCCAACCCGACGAGGAGGAAAGGCTCTGAAACACAGGACCGCGTGCGTCCGTGTTTGTCTCTCTAAACTGGAGAAGAAATCAAAAGCATCGAGTTTTTGATACATTTTGCTGTTGTATTTACCCGTAGAAAGCACATGTGTACATGGGTCAAGAAGAAGCGAGCGAGGCGAAGCTGCGGCATTGAGCGAGCGTTGAAAATGCAGACGCGCCAGTTTCATTTCAGAGGTTCCTCTTGTATTATTCATCTAATTCCGCAACCAAGTGGGTTAAGCGTTTCTACTGGGTTCGTTGGTCTTGTATGCTTTCGTGCTTGAGCCTGGTGCTGGCTGTGCTTCTGGAGCTATGTTAGGTGCTGAATACGGAGCTCTTGGCTGTCGTCGACAGGTCCATCCATGCGTTCCGTTTTCTACGTAGATTCGATCACCATTTCGCTGCTTCAGAGCGCCAGGTGACAGGCCCATCGTTGAAAGCCAAACACTCGGTGCGAGTGCGCCGCCAATAGCAACTCTCGGTATATTTGTTGCAGACAGAAGCGAGCGTTTGGCAGGCGTCAAGTGATTTGGGTCCTCGGAGTTCCACAAACTTTGATGTCCCAAATCACGCTGAAGCCTGTCGACAATACTTTCAAAGTGAAAATATGGAGCTCAGAAACATAATAACCCGTAAACGATATCGCACGTTTCCCCTCTTAGATACGTCAATCACCTCTTCAACGCTACTCTCTGTTAATTATAATATATTTGGAAAACCATACTGGGCAGGGTGCTGCGACATGATGGGAATCGGAGCACTGTCGACGAGAGTGGGCGGATTATGGCTGACCACGCGCTTCTGTTTTCTTCCGTCCGTGTGCTGAACTTCTGGGATTTTAGCGCCAAACCAGCAACAGCGCGCTCGGAAAATAGGAATCGGTCCCTAGACTTGGTGCGTTTGTCCACCGCTGACCTAGATACCAGCAGCGCTTCGTCTTGCCTCTGGACCATCAGACGCTCTCTCCTGTGCTCTACTGCTGCAACACTGTACTCATGTGTACCCCTGCTTGTCCAATCGAGTCCAGCAGGACCAGTATCCTGAACGGTTCTGCAACGTCCCCAGAGCTCGCATGCTCTGCCTCAAGAGTTGCTTCTTTCTGTGATCCAGCGAACCTGCAATTCCAGCGCCTGGCATGGGACTCCCCCAACTCGTCGCGCATGTAAAGGTTTTCCGCAATCACCAAGCTCTGGGTGATTACCATGATGTAAGTGAATAAAGCCGCGCAGCGCCACACTAGATGCACCCAGTAAAACGCACTCGCCCGCGCTTGGGTGTGGAACAAGCGTTCACTCGTTCCACACCCAGAGGCGAGTGTGATCGGGTGCACTGGAGGTGGACTCCAGTCACGCACGACCGGAAATGGGTGCGCGATCACTCCCAGCACGGATGTCACGATGATGACGCGCACCTGACGGTTTCAGGACCGTGTGTCTTCTTGCAGACGAATCGAGTTTACAAGTGGACACTTTCCAGCGCGTTCTATGTGTGAACTGGTTGTGGCAACACGTGGAAACGGAAGGACCCGTGCCTGCAACCTGCGACACAGCGTGAATGAAACCAGCGAAATGATTATACCAATTGCAGGGGAGTGTGGAGCGAAGTCGCGATCCTTTCGAGAATTGACATAGAGTTGCCGGATACCCCTCTCCTGCACTCCATGCCAGCGTCACCAACCCAGCAAAACAAATGGTGGGCCCAAGATCTCCGTATCTTCCGAGTGTGAAGAGTTAACTCTTTCTGCGCCTGATCTGCGAGGATCAAAAATGCGATTATGCACCCGCGCGCCTACGTCTCAAACCTGGAGGGTTTCTGTGCGTTGTACGTTGTGAGGCAGTTCCGACCAAGCCAACACCTTTCACCGCGGTCGACTCGCTTGGGAGTTGGAGCGCCCCTGCCGACTCCAGACAACTCAAAGTGGAACAGCGAGTGTCTTCATGACCACCCTGGTCATGACTGCGCCAGTCTGAGACAAGACGAGCACACCAGATATCACGGTTGTCCATCCGAGTTCGTTTGGGTTTCGCTCTTCAGCTACAGCTTACCACTCCCTACACCTCTGCGACTTCAGTGTAAATCGTCGACGGGTTGCTTTGAAGTTCAAAAGAGGAAGGTCACACATGAGGCTATCAAACAAGTATTCGATGGAGTAGTCGGTTATCTGCATCTGCAGTAACCAACAAATAGGCTCAACATGCGCCTGAAGTGGAGCCGAAGGAATGCGGTGACTGACTTGCTTTGGTTGACTGAGTGACCGACGTTTCTATTTATAATAGGAACCAGACAAGCACGTGGGCTTCATTTACTCAGAGTAGTATGGCTTTTGTTCATTTTGCACTCTGTGCTATCTTTACGTTGCGCTCATCGGCAAACTCACTTACTCACTGCGGTCGCACATACGAGGCGCGTGCGTGTGGGGACCGCGAGCACAGAGTCAGGATGGATGCAGCTCCAGAGCGCCACGAGCCTGCCTCTCCATGCGGCACAGAACTCGAAGGCCCCCACAGCACCGATGTAATAGCAGCGACTCCAAAAGCCCCATCAACCCCAGTTGGCTCGCTGGACTTCCTCGGCGCACTTGCGGTCATGACACGGGTCCTCCACATCCCAATCGTCCTCGTCGCGTTTTTCATCACTATCGGCTGCTTCAACCATGCGACACTGTTCCGTCCCGCCAGCGAAGCGCTTGTCCGCTTCACCTACACCGACCCAGTGATGCGCGCAGACTGCACCAACTGCTTCAAAGGGTGTCCGCACGCGCTACTTCAGCTCGCGCTACTTCAGCTCGCGCTACTTCAGCTCGCGCACTTTAAATCCTGAGCGATCATGCCCAACAGCAAGTACCTCCAGCTATTCGCGGCGAATCCCTCCCCCCCAGCCCGTCGTCTCACTAAGCGCACAAGCCGAAGACCTGGGGAAGTGACTGGATGCCTCTGGCACCATCTGCGTGTATGGAGTGGACGAGCGGGGATTTCCTGATATCTACATCGTCACGACTACAGCCCTCGTTGTCGAGATTGTGGACACGCTGGGGCTGGCGAGAGGCTACGAGATGCTCATGGCGGTGCGAGAGGCTGCCAGAAATACAAACTGCGAGTCCAGATGGGTCATCTTCTCCATCCTGAAGGTGTTCACGTTCAAGTCTGGCTCGGAGCACTCGAGCATCCTGGCGGCGGACATCGCCATTTCCCCAGAGCAGGCGAATTGCCGTCCGTCGATCAACTATAAGGCGAATTCTCTTCCCCAAAAGGTGACATTGGCAACCGACGACAAAGATCTGGGTCTTGAGATGCCCAGCTCGCTGACACTGGTGCCGTACAACATGGTGAGCAGCATCGATGCAGCTTCGCGCTCTGTTGAGGTGATCCGACTTTCGAATGGCGGGAAAACCGCGATGATGCCGCTCTTTCGAGGATACTATGGCGGCTGCATCGTTCGCGCCGTGAACGCGACAGGGGTGTACGTTGACGCGTCCTGTGAGATCAACGGAGGTTGGGTGAACTACGGACCGATGCTTCAGTTGCCAAAGAATCTGCCGGTGTGCGCGAGAAGCGGCTTGTGCGTCAAGAACATCTACGCTTCGTCATGGGAGTGGATCTCGTTCATCGACCCTATGAACGCCAAAAGGTTCGCCATGTGGCTCAACACCTACAGGACTCGGTACAACGACTCAGAGACGGTCAGTGTGCTGCCTGCGCTCGTGGTTGTGCAGATTCTTGTCATGGGGATCATCAGCATGTACTCCATGAGCGCACAGGCTTACGAAGATGATCTGCTTGATCTGGGTGTACCGCGCGCAAAATGGCCGCATGCAGACGATCTACCTGATCCAAATGACATACTATCTGGTGAACCAGTCGGACTATTACTACCTCGTGCTCGTGACAGGCACGCTGTCGAAAGCGCCGGCGGCGAACCTGGCATTCTGCGTCTTCGGGGCCTCCTACAGCTTCGTGAACATCCTCAAGAGCCGCACTGGAGAGCAGAAGCTGGATCACCACTTTTGTCTCGCGTGGGAGCTGGTGGTCATCTCAGCGAGTCTCGCGAGCGCGATAGCGCTGTATGGGCTCTGAGCGACCAGCCTCGACTTCATTCTGAGCTACAACTCAGAGATGTTGCGCAAAACGACAGCGCGTGGAGCGAAGCTGTGCAGACTGAACGACTCGTGCCTCGTCTTCAAAATGAACCTGGTCGTGGTCATGGTCGCATTAGCGTTGACGCTGACCTTGATCACATCACTGCTCAAGCACGTACTGCTTGCAGTCGAGATAGCGAAAAACCAAGGAAACACCCTGGCCAGCTCTTTTTGGTCTTCTTTTCGCTGGATCCGAAGCCCTAGAATGTACGCTCAGCGGCACTTGACCTCCGCGATCTCCACTATTTTCTCTCCGACTGAGCTGAGCAAGCAGTGGCCCATCTTTTTGACCACGTTCGAGAAGAACTGTGTTGGCGGGTCCATCTTGTGGCTTGTCATCGACTGCGAGGAGCTCTGCTATTTGACGCACTAAGAGAAGCACTTCTGCGTGGTCGAGGGCGTGCTTCTCGCTGGCTTCGTCTACGACGGCAGCTTCCTTTGCCGCGCCGACGACGCCTTGCTCCTCGCATTCTTGCAGATGATGACGCATTTCCTGCTGCGCGCTTTCAACGTTCTGACCCCACGTTGGGAGATCTGCTCCACCGACTCGTCCGTCACCGAGGCGTCCATGACGCTATGGTCCGACATCACGCGAGGCAAGAGCCGCCCAGTCCTGCTTGCGTAGTCGATAGAGCGGACGTCAGTGGCATTTTCCCAGGCAGCAATAATGACTTTGTTTGCAAATGTTCGTTGACGAGAGCAGAATGCACTGAACTGGCCGATTAACCCAAGGTTGGTGGGGGCGATATACCTCTGATGAAAAGTTGCGACGAGGACAGTTGATCGAATCTAGGATTGACTGGACCTGAAGAACACCACCAGACTGGCTTTACTTGACTGACATATTCTCGTTTCGCGCGTTGTGGCGGAAGGAGTAGCGCGACTTGCGTGGAGTTACGATCTGCAAATCTAGGATAAACTACCGCGAGTTCATCAATTTGTCCAAGAGTGATCCTAAGGGCACAGGATTAGTACTTTATTGAATACATATAGTAATTGGAAGTTGAACTCGCGCACCATTGGTGGAGTGATGCTCACAACATCAGAAGTAGGCGTTCTCACCGATAAGGGCGAATACGATGGGGTGGTAGCATCGCGGTGCGCTGTGCACGACAAAGACAAGAAGGAAAAACAGCAGCATCCGAGCTCCAAGAAGGCGAGTGGCGCGGACGCCACCAAGCGCGCGTTCAGCGACGAGCGCCGGCAACAGCTCCATGAGGAGACACCCGATCTGCTGCACTTGGTAAAGAGCTCCGCTTCCGTTGGTGCAGCTGATGCGCCAGAAAGGTAAGAGTTTTGCGAGCGCGACAACAACAATGCTGTCCAAAGCGCGTATGATGATGGAGGGTTTAGACCTCGTCGAGGAGGAGTACGGTAATGCGAGTTTGGGAGGCGGTAGTGGTCGTGGAGTCCAGCCAGCAGCCGCAGTAACAAGAAATGGAGGTCCTAGACTGCCTGCTGGTGCTGCTCCTACGCTGAGCTCGTCGTCATGCGGGCAAATGTCAGCGATCTGTTCACTTTCAGAAATGGATACACCTGTGCACCGCCAGTTTTCACCAATCTGTCTTTTTGTGGTGCTCGTGCGCGTGTAGCTCATGTGCGCTTGCGGGGTTTTCTGTGCAGGAAGCAATAGCAGCAACGCGAGCCTCCAGCTGGTGCTGCGTCCGAGCAGCCAAGCGCATTCGCTTTTGAGCTCACCAAGCAGTAGTTTGAGGTCCACGACATTTAGCGAGGAGAAGTTTGGAACTACAATGCCCACACGTAGCAAAGCCGGCGTAAGATGCCTCCTGGCTTCGTTTCCAGTCTCCGCAAGTGGAGTGTATAGACACAGGGATCGGGGTTTCTGCCTGACCCCCCGGGATGGGAAGCGCGAGCGACACGAGCTTCTGACGCGCATTACTGCAGCGTTCGTTTCCTAATCAGGTGTGAACAGGAATGGGAGCGACTTCGACTTGCTTCCTCTGCTCTCGTCTTCAACAAGCGCATGCTCGTTTGCGAGTTCGACGCAAGCGAGACACTGATGAAACAGAGCCGACCGAACAGAAGTAGCAGCAGTAATGCTATAAGAAAGCAGCTAGCAGTACCAAGGAATACTACGAAGCCGCTCGGGAATTATAAGCTGGTGCGCGAAACATTTGGAACACCTGTCGCTATTCGTTGATGTAGCACCAAAAGCTAACTTTGGAATCTCAAGCCTGCTCACATGGACCGCCGCCACAATTGATCTCATTGACTCACGCTTCCATCCCTGCAGCCTCATGGATAACGTCGACCCTGTGGACTGGAGAGTGAAAGAGAACATTTCTGAGAGGCCATTCCCAAAGCCCAACGATGTGAAGCAAACTCTCAAGGACTACGCCATCAGCCGAGGCTTCTCGTCCGTGCTCGAGACATCAGACAAAATCTGCATCACTCTCTCGTGTTCTCAAGGCGAGGTGAAACGTAGCCATAAAACTGGGAGCTGGGTTCCACTCGGCGGGGCTCGCTTCGAACCAAGAAGGTCGGGTGCCCATATGAAATGAAAATCCGGATGCAGCGAAATGTCGACGGGATCGACTGGGAAACGAAGGTAGTGAGCAAGCTTCACGCTGGTCGTCTCCAGCTCACCTGCGTCACCATTGGATCTCTTCCATCTGCACGTCGACATCTCAGTGCAAACGAGAACATGGGAGAGCGTGTCAAAAAACTACATTTGGTTGGAGTGGAGCTGGGAGCATTGTGGTCTACCTTGCGCGATAAGCACCAGTGGATTCAGTACAAAGATGTCAGCAATGTGGTGCAGACGTTGAAGAAAGATCAGTACGGCGGTCTGACAGAATTTGTAACAGGGTACACGAGTGGGTTACACCCCAGTAACCACTCTGCCAGACTACT
>JALBZZ010000246.1:0-43279 GCA_038051095.1 Globisporangium irregulare
TCGATGATGCGGATCAGCAACATTACACTGGCGTACAGTCAACCAACCTCCCTCTTCAAGCACATTTCGCGTGAGCACACTCTGCGCAGTGGACCATCAGAGCACAAGTGAGGAAGAAGAAAGCCGATACTTTGGGGGAACTGAACGCAAGCCTCTCACCAAACTCAGCAAACAATATGGAAAGGGAGTGACTGACAAGCTTGTTACAAGGAACAAGGAACTCGCTCAACTGGAGACGATTTTACTCTTTCGTTCTCACCCGCATTCAAGAACGTCGCTCGCTGACTTTCGACACGATGTGTCCTTGACGCTGGCACTCAAGCACGACGTTTCTCTAGGGAAGAGGGAATACAAACGCTCTCTGTACGGTGTAGTGCGAAGCAAAGCAAAACTTCGCTATGGCGCATCGCTCGCTCATTCATCATGCGTGATTTCGTTTAGCTTGTCCACCACATACGACATCCTCACGCGCTCTGACGGCTCAGACTTGGTCATTAGTTGAATCAGGTTCCGTTGCTTCTCGCTCACCGACTCGGGAAGATCCGGGATGTTTCCCTTTTTCAGCTGGAAGCGAACCTGGGCAGCACTCATTGGACTTCCCCAAGGAATCTTTCCGCTGATGACCTCGACGATGCACATCGCAAACGAGTACACGTCCGAGGCAAACGACGGTCGCTCACCAGTCAGGTACTCGGGAGACCTCCAGTTCACCGCCCCGATCTGCTTCACATCGATCTGGATCTCCGCCTCGCCCAGCACACAGCTCAGCCCAAAGTCGATCAGCTTTGCCTTGTTGTCGACTCCAATCATGATGTTGTCGCACTTGAGGTCGTTGTGCGTGATGTTCTGTCCATGCAGGTACTCAAGTCCCAGAGCTGCTTCGTACAGCTTCTTCCACACCAGGTGCTCATTGCCAGATTTTTTCAAGTACTTGTTCAGCTCACCATTCGAGGCGTACTCGCACACAAAGTAGCGCTTGTCCACGTGGCACGCTCCATACATCTTTAAGACGTGAGGGTGGTTCAAGCGATGCCACACTCGCACTTCATGCAGCAGCAGCTCGGTCGAGATGGTGTTGAAGTCCTCTTCGTACCCCATGAACTTGATCACAACTGCTGTGTTCAGCCACGTTCCTTTGTAGACAGTTCCAAACGAGCCTCGACCGATCCCATCCGACTTGCTAAACACCAGGTCACTCAAGGGCAAGAACCAAGTCGGTGCTGTTGGAGACTTTGCGAGACCTGCTTGCGTCCAGAGGTCGTGGATTGCTGATAGCGTACCGAACCGGTTTATTGTGACAGCGCTGGATTTTGCGTTTGGTTTTTCAACATGCGATTTGGGAGCAGCACCGCTTACTAAGCCACCACCCACTTGCTCGCTCTCACTCAGCTTACATAAACTGTGTCTCCACACCCGAATCGGATCTATCTCTGGCACGTCCAATGCGTCCAGCAAGCGATCCAGCTCAGCATAGACCACATGATGCACCTCAGCGACGCGGCGGCTTCTCACCAACTCGTACACTGATTTCTTGGACACCGCAGTGCATATGTATCGTTGGAATCTGCTCAGGGACGCGCAGAACTGCAGCACTTCAGTATCCATCGGAGTCTTCTGACGTTTTCGGAGGAGCGCGAAGATGTGCTCGAGCGCTGGGTACATGTTGTTGGACATCCAGTGACGACCTTCAAGTTCTCCACATCTTGATCGGATGTGCTGGAGAGCGTTCGGAATGGTTCCACCGTAAAGGTCTGCAAACACGTGTTCCTCAATAGTCTTGCTTTCAGCCTGATCACAAACCATCCCACAAAAGTTATCTGTTAGAATCCATAAATCCATGTATATCCCATCCAGAACGTGTGAGAAGTTCGTACCTCGGTCGGCGCAGATGATTTCTGTGCGGCTCCTCCATCGATCTGCTCGCTCTCAGAGACGAACTGTTTCAGCCGATTCAAAACGTAGCTGATCGGTACTCGCTCACTTGGATCAGTTGCGCACATTTTCTTGATCAAAGCCCACTCGCCGTCGCTCAGCCTCTCTGGACGTCCTGGAAGTTTCCCATTTCTCAACCTCTCGATCGCTTTCGTTTCATCAGTGCCTTTCCACGGTAGCTCGAGTGACAGTGCTTCCCAGATGCACATCGCAAACGCATAGATATCCGACGCGAGGGACAACGGAGTGAGGTACATCTGCCGTCGGGCTATCTCTGGTGCCATCCAGTGAAACGATCTGCGCTTACCAGCGTAGTATTTTCGCGAAGATCCTCCAGCGCCATGCAGTTTTGTGTGCAAGTCTGTTCCGACAATGATGTTCTCACTGCGAAGGTTTTTGTGGACAATCCCTTGATTGTGCAGGTATTGAAGTCCAAGCGCAGCTCCATACAGGCACTTCAATATTGTTGAGCGATTCGACTCCATGCTCACAAACTCCTGCAGCTGCCTTCCTTTTTCCACCACCTCGAAGACAAAAGACTTGACCAACCCGATATGAAATGCACCGAACAACTTGATCACATTTGGGTGATTGAGCTGGTGCCACGTCGATGCAGATTTGGCGAACTCGCTCAAGCTTGAGTAACTGGTCTCGATCATCACAGCAGTCTTGTTCCACTTGCCTTCGTACATGTTAGATCTCACGAGGTTCCAACTGTGAAACTCGACATCATCGTGAGAGATGAACCACTCGGGAACATTTGGGGCTTGAATATCACACACGCGAAGAAAGCGCTCCACCACTCGTTCGAGGCTTGCTTGCAGCTTTGCTCGCTGCCCATCTCGACAGCAAACCTTGAGCTCGTACAGAAGAAGTACAGCCGTGTTTGATTTGGTTTCGTCAAAGTCAAGTCCGTCCACAAGAGTTTCATCCGAGCTCAACTGCTCTTCAAAGCGATCCTCAAGCAAAGACTGCTCTTGAATCACTTGATCCTTCCAGTTCCCTTCGCTGTGCTCCAAAGGCAGCATGGCGACGAAGTGATCCAAATCTTCGTGGAAATCTTGGACTCTGTTTGTGATCGCACGGCTGCCGATGAAGCGAGACAGAGGACGCTGCCGTTTCTCAATATCAAACAGGAGTCTGCAAAAGCGGAATAGAATGCTGGCGAAGGACACAAGCGTGTCCTTTTTTGCTCGCATCACATGAGCTTCTTGGAGCTTCGAGCAGATCTCTTCTAACCGAATCAGGATGCGAGAGCACATCCACTCAAACTCAAACGCGGTGCCGCACAGCGTTTGCATGGTCTTCAGTGTGCCAGGGAGCAGCGGGTACTCGTCCTCTTTCACTTCATCTTCGCGAAGACAGCCTCCATGCGAGATCAGCAACTGCACGCCGGCGAAGAAATCCAATCGAGCAGCCGAGATCAGCGGTGTCTCTCCACCTTCTCCACTTCGGACATTGACTGGTGCGCCGGCTTCGATGAGTGCTCGAAAAGCCTTCATATGACCAGCGCGACCAGCAAGCGCAAGCGAAGTCTCGCTCTCCCGAGGAGAATGACTATTTACACATGCTTTTGCAGCGACCAAAGTTCCGTTTTCAATCAAATACTTGATCACGCCTGCGTGGCCGAATTCTGCTGCGTAGAATAGAGGCGTTCTTCCGTCTTTGGTTCTGCAGTCGACGCATTCCCCAGCTGCGACGAGCTCTTCCACCGATGCGAGTTTGCCCATTGCTGCAGCCACGAAAAGCGTCACTGAGTTGCTGCTCTTATCAACAACACTAGATCGAAACAGCTGCTCCACCACCGCTTCCTTCCCTTTCAGGACTGCATACGAAATAGCCGTTCTTCCTTCTTTGTCCTTCACATCGACTGCAGCGCCATGTTGGATGAGTTTTGCGACAAACTCGGCATTCTCACGTTCAGCTGCATACGACAGAGCGGTTCTTCCGTTCGAGTGCGGGCAATCGACTGCGGCGCCGCGCTGAAGGAGAGCTATTACAACTTCGAAGTGGCCTTGTTCAGCTGCGTACGATAGAGCAGATCGTCCGTCATTGTCCTTCGCGTCGACCGCGGCTCCGAGGTCAATGAGTTTTTCGGTGATACCGGTGTTGCCTCGCCCAGCTGCAAACGAAAGTGCAGTTCTTCCGTTGGCGTCCTTCCCGTTGACTGCTGCGTCGGACGCAACAAGTCTCGTGACAATATCGATGCGAACCTGCTCGGCAGCACCGATGTGGCGTTGTTTGGCTGCAATTCCTTGGTCGCTGTACATCGTTCGGACTATGAGGTTACGATGACCAATATTTTCCGTTTGGACATCTGCTGCGTAGATTAGAGCAGTTCTTCCACTCTTATCCACGACATCCACTGTCGCGTGGTGGTGAAGGAGCATCTCAACAATGTTCAGGTGACCTTTCTCAGCTGCGTACGACAGAGCAGTTCTCCTCATCTTGTCCTTCGCATTGATATCAGCGCGAAGTCGGACGAGTTCAACGAAGGTTTCACTGTGACCTCGCTCGGCTGCGTACGATAAAGGGGTTCTTCCCGCGTTATCCTCCACATCGACTGCCGAGCCGAGCTCGATCAGCTTCACGACCGCGCTGTCCCAACCATAATCTAGTGCATAAGATAACGCGGTTCTTCCGTTGTTGTCCTTGGCGTTGACATCTGCGGTGTGATGAGCGAGTTCCGTGATCACTTCGAGGTTTCCATTCTCGGCTGCATACGATAAAGCTGATCGCCCATTATCGTCTTTGACTTCGACTGCGGCGCCATTCCGGATGAGCTCCACGACGACTTGAAAATGACCGCCTTGTGCTGCGTGCGATAGAGCAGTTCTCCCATCGTCATCTTTGATATCCACCGCAGCGCTGTGACGAGGCAGCTCCATCACGGTTTCATAATGACCGCTCTTTGCTGCATACAATATAGATGTTATCATGCATTGGTCGCTGACATCGATTGCAGCGTCTCGTCGTAGAAGCTCCATCACGATTTCACAATGGCCACCTCCTGCCGCATACGACAAAGCTGCTCTCTTGTTGTCGTCCTTGTCATCGATCGTGGCACCGCTTCGAATGAGCTCCATTACAACCTCGAAATGGCCTCGTTGTGCAGCTAACGACAACGCAGTCATCGTCCTAACTAGCTTGCCGTTGACCATGGCACCGTGACGGATGAGCTCGGAAACGATTTTGAGATGACCGCCCTCTGCTGCGTACGACAAACCACACGTCAGATTGTAGACGCTGGAATCCTCTGCAACACTCTTTTGAATCACCTGCGCGACGACACTGGAAAAGTCGTACATTGCTGCATACCACAGGGGATGTCGATGATATTCATCTCTGGTGTTCACGCTTGCGTTATTGCGGATGAGCATTGCAACGGTGTCAACTCTGTCTTTTTCAACCGCATAACTCAACGCAGTACGTCCCCCGTTGTCCTTCACATCTACTGCAGCACTGTGTTGAAGAAGTGTGGAGACGACTTGAACATGATCGCTCTCTGCTGCGTACGACAAGGCAGTTCTGCCATACATGTCCTTGCTGTTCACTGCGGCACCGAGCTGAAGAAGCGACGTGACAACTTCAGAGAGACCACGCTCAGCCGCATACGACAAGGCAGTTCTGTCACACCTGTCCTTGTTGTCCACTGCAGCACCAGCCTTGATAAGTGCCACGACGATACGACAATCACTCGCTGCGTGCAACAAAGGGGTCTTCTCATCGCTGTCTTTGGTGTCGATTGTGGCGCCGTTTTGGATGAGCTCCACGACGACGTCAAAATGACCACCTTCTGCTGCATACGATACAGCAGTTCGCCCATCATCATCCTTGACTTCGACTGCGGCGCCGTGTCGGATTAGTTCTACGAGTACCTGGAGATGACCATCTTTTGCTGCGTACAATAATGCCGTTCTCCCATCTCTATCCTTTTTGTCGACTGCAGCGTCTCGTCGTAGAAGCTCCATCACGATTTCACAATGGCCACCTCCTGCCGCATACGACAAAGCTGCTCTCTTGTTGTCGTCCTTGTCATCGATCGTGGCACCGCTTCGAATGAGCTCCATTACAACCTCGAAATGGCCTCGTTGTGCAGCTAACGACAACGCAGTCATCGTCCTAACTAGCTTGCCGTTGACCATGGCACCGTGACGGATGAGCTCGGAAACGATTTTGAGATGACCGCCCTCTGCTGCGTACGACAAAGCCGTCCCGCGATGCCAGAACAGCTGATATTTCTGATTGTTGCCGTTGCCATCCACCGCAGCGCCACTTCGGATAAGCTCCGCGACGACTTCGAAATGACCGCTCGCTGCTGCATATGACAAGGGGGATCGATAGCCTTTATCTTCGGTATTCACGTCTGCGCCATTTCGGACGAGTTCTGCGACGATGTCGAGGTGACCACCTTCTGCTGCATACGGTAAAGCTGGTCGCTCACTATCATCTTTGACTTCGACTGCGGCGCCATTCCGGATGAGCTCCACGACGACTTGAAAATGACCGCCTTGTGCTGCGTGCGATAGAGCAGTTCTCCCATATTCATCTTTGATATCCACTGCAGCGCCGTGGCGAAGCAGCTCCATCACGATTTCACAATGACCGCCTTCTGCCGCACACGACAAAGCAGACTTCCAACCATTCGGTACGCAGTCGATTGCAGCACCGTGATGAAGTAGCTCCACAACAACCTCAAAATGACCTCGTCGCGCTGCTGCCGACAACGCGACACACCCGTTATGGTGCTTATCGTTGACTGTAGCGCCTCGAAGGATGAGCTCGGAGACGATGTTGAGATGGCCACCTTCTGCTGCATACGACAAAGCTGTCATGTTATCGCAGCTGGCATCCACTGTAGCTCCACTCCGGATGAGTTCCGCGACGACTTCGAATTGGCCGCTCGCTGCTGCGTACGACAGAGGTGCTCGACCATCTTGATCACTTGCATTCACTAAAGCTCCGTTTCGGATGAGTTCTGCAACGATGTCGAGGTGACCGTTCTCTGCTGCATACGGTAATGGGGTTATCCAGACCAAGCTTTCAGCGTCCATTGATTCCACTGTTGCGCCGTTTCGAATGAGTTCCACGACGACTTGGAGGTGACCATCTCTTGCGGCATACCACAACGCTGACCTCTCGTTCCTGTCAGCTGCATCCACCGTGGCGCCGTTTCGAATGAGCTCCGTGACTACGTCGACGTGGCCTTCCTGCGCCGCGACCAGCATGGGAGTTCGATACTGCGCGTCTCTCTCGTCCACAGCGCAGCCGAGCTGGATCAACAACTTGACGGCGTTCACATCGCCGATCTCAGCCGCTCGATGCAGCGCGTGCGGCTCGTTCGGTTGAAGTTGTTGCAGCTGAAGCGCATCCGAAGCCTCTGAACTCTGCAAAGTCGTCTCGCTCACGACGCCCTCTTCTTGCGCTGGCGCTTGCGTTTTCGGTATTTGTTCCATTGCCGGACACACACACACACACAAGCGTGCGATGCAGTCAGCTCGTGTGGTGTCGCTGGTATCTTCTTTCTTCCTCTCCAGTCCAATTGCTCGCAGGGAAGCACGCGAGAGGCCGCGGACAACCGAGTCACTTGCAAAGGCGTTGACGCTGTGGGTGCTCCTGCGGTTGCTGCTGGAGGTCGTACTGCAGCAGGCGGGAGCGCTCGCTTGGCGTCGTCGGTTTTCTCTTCTCTCTGTTTCCCTCTCTCACTCCTTCTCTCGCACACAGAACACCCATTGCGTCCGTCCTTTCTCGAGAGGAGGTGGCTTGGACTGTTGCATGTGGATGGAGGAGGGAACGAAAGTTGTCGGATTCCCTTCGAGGGCACTGTGCAATGTCCGTATTGCCAGGATACTCTCCATTTGCTCTGTTTGCTAACAAATGCATCTGAATAGCAACTGTCCTCTGTTGAATAGTATCAATATAAACAGTACGAAGCTTCTTTTTTGGCTGAGAATGGAACCTGAATTGCCTGAGCATAAGGGTTGTTGATAGTGCCCTCGAAGTCCACTTCGCAATCGGAGCTGTGTGGACGATTCCAACACCCCAGGTGGCACAGATGTGCACTTCAACTTCGAGACTCACGATAGCTGTGTGAGAGAGAGAGAGACCAGAACTGCCCTGTATGAAGCAGCTGAAGGCTAGTCTTCGCCGCTTGAATCGATTTCAGATGGCACATTGGAGCGTTTCTTTCTTTCGATTTGCATTAGCAAAGGCAGCACCTGATTATACATGTTTGTTAAATGGAGATCCGTCCTTCTGTTCAGTTGAAATCCGAGTCGAGGTGTGCGGGTGGGGCTAAAAGACTCATAGCGGCATTTTCCCTCGCTCACACTCTCTCTCTGGAGTAACGCATATCAGCCAACTTGGGGACAAAAAGACTGGAGAGTTGCCACAACGACTCTCATTCGATATGTATCGCACTCACTCAGAGCACGCTACTCAAACAACACACGCACGCACACACACACAAACAGCCCAAGCAAACACGACCTACGGCGTCAAAAGAAGCGGAACTCAAGCGTTTGAACAAAGGTTGTCCTAAAAGAGGGCGTCGATGTCGCCGACCGAGCAGCCAGCGAAGTTTCAAGCTGACCCAAACAAAATCTATCACTGCGGTAGTGTCTTCTCAAACAAATGCGCTGGCCATCCCTTCAGTCAAAAGCGAATGCACAATGACAATCTGGTTGATTGAAACGAAGAAAACCAACGGCGATCCCACTGACTCGCGTCTTTGATGGAGCGCCTCGTGCTATTTTATCTTGCGAAATCTCATACAGTTTGTCGACCACAAAGGCACTTGCCATTCGATCTGGAGGGTTAGTGATCGTTATCAACTGTATCACAATTCGCCATACGCACGCAACTCGTCTTGCCCAAGCTATTGTCGCTGCTCTCGACTCTTTCAACGCTCTCTCCCAGTAGGTTCTGCCCCACGCGCTCGCATGCCGCAGTAACGTTTTCGACCTCCTTCGATATCGTCTTGTACTTGAAATGTGCCTCCTAACCTTGCACACCACCATTGTGAACGTCACGAAAGCAACAATGAGTTTAATATTACCCTCACAACCTAATGTCAGTGCATTAGCACCGCCGCCAACAGTAGAATCAAGTGATGCCATCCCTGCGAGGTTCAAGGGCACGCGCTTTGCAAAGTCAAGCTTGGTCCGGAGCACTTCTATGCCGGGAAAGCTGCACAAGCACGACGGCACCTTATCAAAGTGCACCAGAGGTAGGCACATCACCGCTAGCACCAGAAACAGCGACAGCAGCAACATTAGGTGTAGTAGGACACGGCCCTGGTCTGGGTCTGATGAGGATCTCTTGCGCAATACGTGCGCACACATACATACACGACATATTTGCGGAACTGCATCATGATCCTCAAATGCAAGCAGGTTTCGACTCAATTCAAAAGCTGAAAGATGTTGAGTGATGCATCCAACATTGCTTCTTGAACCGAATATAAAACGACGCATGTTAATTCAAGCTCTTCAAGCACAAGCAGATGACAACTTTCATTGCTTTTTGGTTGGTTTTCTTACAAATGTAGATGTGCAACACCGACTTTCGTTCTTCATTTGGAGACATCCGACTGCTCGTATTCCCTCAAATATCTCCCTGCTATGGCGGTTTATCGTCTTTTCGTCCTGCGTGATCTCGTTCAGCTTGTCTACCACATACGACATCCTCACGCGCTCCGACGGCTCGAACTTGACTCCATCAGTTGCATTAGGTCCTGCTGCTTCTCAGTCAGCGACTTTGGAAGGGCTGGGAACTTTCCTCTCTTCACTTTGTAGCGAACCATTGGTGGGAGGATACGCTTCCCCACGGGATGTCGCCACTCGCAACTTCAGTGTCACTCTAGGCAACTTCAGTGCCACCCTAGGCTTCAATGTCAAAATCCAGCCTGGTCCGCTCCTTCACCATTTCGCCGCCGAATCCTGCTGAGATGGAAAACACACAATCGTCCGACCAAAAGAGTGGCTCATGCACAGATTTGATTTGCCGTACTCGAGCAAATACTCGACATCGTCCAGATGCCCGCTCTCCACCGTATTGTGAAGCGCATAAGGTCTACGCGCTCGAAGCCTCTCGAGCCGCTCCACGACAGTCTCTTCTCTCATCTGCTTTCAGCTTGAGCTTGAGCTTGAGCTCATCTTCTTCTTCGCCTTCTGGTTCGCCTTCTGGTTCGCCTTCTTCGACCACTGGCGGCGACGAAGCGCCTTCTTCTCTTGATTCTTGGATCTCTGCTGGCATCGCGCCCTCTGGTTGTAGTGGAGCGATCCCGGCCGTTGTACCGTTCAGTGAATGCTCTGCATCGTCGGTTGAAGTACTTGAAGTAGTAGCGACAGCTGGAGAAGCCTCCCGGCACGAGTATGCAGTTTCTTGTCACGTCGTCCACGCTGCGCAGGTTGCGCAGGCTGCTGACAGCGACTGTGGGGACTGGAATACGCGAGAGCTGCTCGAACGTCGCCGCTTGCAGTCGCTTCAGCTGGCGTCGGAATGCCACTCTGTCAGTCTCTGAGTCGCTTCTGTGCAAGGAGATGATGAGAAAGACGATTTCACAATCCTTTCCATCAGCGCTGTTTTTCTGTGAAATACTTCAAACGCATCATCATGAGTCAGGTTGACGCCACCCGAGGAGACCGATGTGTTTTTGGGTGTTTGGACTCGACTTCCAGAGTGATGGTCTGTGACGACGACAGACTCGTCTGAACACTCTCACCTCCCGCACTTCACAGACGAAGAGCTCCAGACACAGCAGCTCAAGCGGAGGGTGCGTCTGTACCTCCACGCCCTCATTCGCTCACGCGCCACGCACTAGAAGAAGCAAGCGCAGCGCCAGGACCAGCAGCAGCATGGCGCAGTCCTCCTCTCCATCTGCACCACCACCTCCTCCTTCGTCCTCATCGACGACGGTGACGCGCATGCGCGCGATCCTCTCGCACATCTCGAGCGAGTCGCTCCCGTCCGCCTCGCAGTCCGCTGCCGACGCGGCGCTTGGGGTCTCGTGGAACTCTTCGGCAACGGGCACCGCTGCGCCGCTCAGCACGCACACGCGCTGGAACGGCTGGGGGTTCTCGGACACGAAGCTCTTCATCAACGACAGCCGCGTGGTCGAGCTCTCGGGCGAGCGCTACAGCGAGGTCTTTCACACAGCGAAGGACCGCACACTGCCACACCTGCTTCCCTGGGGCGAGAAGATGCTCGGCATCGACCCGTCGCGGAAGTCGCCAGCGACGAACCTGGACGTGAACGACCTGAAAGTGGTGGACCCGCCAGTGGAGCAGGACCCAGCGCTGCAGCAGCTTCTGAATGCCTTTCTCGAAAAACTGGAACAGGAGTTCAAGATGCGAACCAGCATGACCATCGAGGAGCGCGTGCGTCACGGACACGGCCAGACCTGTGAGGAGATCTTCAAACTGCGCCACCTGAACGAAATTGAGCGCATCCCAGACGCAGTCGTATGGCCGCAATCGCACGCTCAAGTGGAGCTGTTGGTGCAGGAAGCGGTGAAGCACAGCGCGCACATCTGTCTGAGCGACCGTCGTTTGCCTGTCAGCCTTGTTGGATCAGTTAGGCATCCATTTCAGGGCTGTTTGAGGACTTTGAGTCGAGCGCACCGTGATGTCTTTATGCCCCTCATCTCGAGCTCTCCGACTTTCCAGCAACTCTGCACTGCAACCGAACCAGCTTGGGTTGACTCCCTCGAGAGACAACGGATACCTATCTTGTACCGCAGTACAGAGTAGAGAGAATAATATGCGTCAAGGAAAGCGAAAGACTTGGAACCTTCACGAACTTGGAAGCATGGAGTTCATATAATTATCAGGATTCAGGTTTCAACAGCTACACAGTTCCTCCCACACTCCACCTTCTCTACTACATGTAGTCTTGTTTTCTTTACTGGCGCCATTTCTTGTCGGCGATCGGCTGGTAGCCGCGTATCGACGGCAGCACGGCTTTGGACGGCAGCACGCAGAGCAGCGAGACGAGCAGCGTCCACTCGAGCGGGAACTCGGACACCTCGAGCAGCACGACCCAGCGCAGCAGGCCCGTGGACGCCGACCCGCCGCTCGCCGTGAAGAAAAAGATCGGGTTCTCGTCGATGATATCGCGCGTTGGAATCTCAAACACCTTGTCCGGCACGTGCTCGTCGCCGCCGATCCTGGTCGCCCACGCGTGCTGCTGCTCTGTGTCGCCGTACTGCGACGCTGCGAGCAGCAGCAGCGACACGGTGCGCATGAGGCAGAACACGGTCGCGATCGCTGCGATGCGCCGGATGTTGCGCTGGCGGTGGGTCGCGTCCTCAGCCACTTTGTCCAGCAGCGCGCACATCCGGTTGCCATACGCCGGCAGCAGGAACATGCACACGATGAAGCAAAACGCGAGTAGCACGGTCGAGACCAGGTACATGCACCTCCGCACCACGCTCTGCGGAGACGGCTGGAGAATCACGAACGTTGCCATCTGTAGCAGGTAGATCACGACCACCATCTTGATGAACAGCACGCGCGGAGGTGACGAGGACGAGCTGGGGCGGCGTGAGATGCCTGTGGAGAATGACGTCACTCCGTGCGACGCCGACGACGACGCACTGCCCACCTGCTCGATCATGCTCGCCCACGTGTTGAACACCAGCAGAAACACGCCGCCGAGCACAAAGGATGCCAGCATGCCCAGGATCTGCCACAGGAACACTACTTCAAGGTACGTCAGATGGAGATGCTTGGCCTCTTTCGCCGTGCCGCTCGATTTCGCGACGAAGAGCATCCACACGGCCACGAGCACGAACGCGACTGCGCGCAGCAGTGCGCCGGTGCCCAGCAGCGAGAAGAGCTTCACGGCCGTGCTGTCGATGCGTCGGTTGCGCCACATGCGCATCCACGAGGCGCCGCTCGGCACGAGGAAGAGCAGACCGCACGCGTATACGCAGGCGTAAATGAGGTAGAACGACGGCGCGTCCACTGGTGCGGGCGGCGGCGGCGTCAGGGAGATCGTCGTATTGGGGGACGGCGCAGGTGGAGAGTGGTGACGACTGCTGCTGCTAGTGGTGGCGATGATGCCGCCTGTAGACGCAGCAAACGTGAGGAGCGAGACGTGCAGTGCCTCCATCTTCTTCAGCTCGACTCTCTTCGCGCTTGGAGCTGATGGAGTCCATTGAGAAGATCGCTATCAACGAAGTACTGGGAATGCTCGGAATAAGAGCCGGTCCTCTATTTTTCGCTTCGATTTTTAAATCTTTCCGATATGTGCACATCGGATAAAAGAGTTTTAAATGATGAAGTTTTTGCTAGTATAGTTTAGCTGTGCTTTTGTATTGAAAGTCCACCATTGAGGTTTAGTTTTATATATGTGCACATCGGGTAAACTGAGTCGAATTTCCTTTTCACAAAGATAAGTTTCATTTATATAGCTCGGTCTGTATAGAAAATCTAAAAATGCGACTTATATGTTCATGAAAAAGCGAGCAATAGGAAATGTATCGAAACCGAGGAGGACCGCAAAACACGAAAGAGTTCCTGTGCAACGCGCCACCCGTGCTCCTAAGTGAAGTGGTCATTAAGTTTGGAGCTTGATCTGCATTCGCTAGTGCCTTCGCTAGTACATGAAGCGTCTCACCAACCTCGCGGTCGACTAGGAGCTGCGTGACAGTGTCACTTCACATAAAGACGGCTTCTGAATGCGCCTTGTGGTCGGATGCTTGCTAGTTTTTACATTGACGACGCGATCTCCCTGATCGCTGTGCGTATTATCGGGTTGGCCACGTCAGGAGGTCACGCTGTGATACCAACCGTCATCTATTTGATCGGACCTGATCAAGTGAGTAACAGCGACACCAAACGGCGTCGATCCTGGTGGCCCACGACAACCAGGCGCACGCACGGCAAATTGCTAGTCGACACGCCTATATTTCTCAATCAACTGTTCATTCTGTAGCCAATAGCTCGCGATACTGTGGAACGTCCAAAGTGTACGTACACAGGAGGTACAAGAGGTCAGGTAAAGTTGAGTTGGTTGTAGGGAACGGAAGGGCAAGTGGGGGTAATAATGCTCGCAAACCTAGAGCAAGATCGCCTATAATGTCTGCCGAATTCCATTGCGATGGTTCATGAAAGTTGCTGGCATAATCTTGCACACCTCCATCTTATGACCGAGCCATTGGAGCCAATCGGCCGCTGATGAGAGATTAATCCTGTATACCAAAGGTGTTAATCAACATCTCCGTCTTCATGCCGCTGGTCAGCGACCCTTGAGACCCTTGAGACCCTTGAGGCTCTCTAAGTGTGAGATGGATGCTCTTCTTGGAGATTTTGTGAATTTCCTTGCCTTCGCGCATCCCCCATGTCTCCTTTACCGTGTTCAACTACGAAGCGGGACGTGACAAAAGATGCCAAACAGGGATTTGCAATGATGACTGGGTCCTGGAAATGAGCGACACAACTTCGTGGCTCTTTTCAACCCTTGCAGTCGCTCAGTGGTCTCAGTCTCACTGAAAAATGCAGCTTTCCGTCGGTTGGCGCAATCCGTCTCGAGATTTTGCCTACGCCTAGGGCGTACACAAGATACAGTATCGAAATGGCGAGTCCTTCGTGTGTCAGAGTGCCACTAATAAAGAACAAAGTCCACCACAATTCAATCTCTTTCTCTGAAATATGGCAATGCGGCCCAGCATGCTCCAGATGAGAGCAAACGAAGGCAGCAAGCAGAAGCTCTATCGTGCCTCGCGCTCGCACTGCATGCCACCACCTATATGATACGGTTGTGTGGCTGATCGACGGATGGGAGCTCAAGTCTTGAAGTGAGGCGGTCTTGAGGTCTCACGTGGACAGGCAGTTGCAGCAAGTGCACGTACGCACGCATCATATAATCTTGTGTTATGTTGACTGCGTGGTCTTTTTGGCAGAATTCTTGGTCTGTCCTGCGAACGCTCCTCTTCCCACATCACGTGAACACGAACGCAGCTGGTGGCGAAAGTAGAGAACGGGGTGAATTTGAACACGGCGCATCTCGTAGATACGGTATCCCTTCACCTGGTCTTTCCACAGGATGACTGCGTGAGGGCAATGTTGAGGCCAAAAAGGTCCTCACTTGGCTGACTGCTTCTTTGCTTCTCATCTCAGATGCTCCCTGCGCTCTGCGGTGCTCAGGTCAGCTCCAGTGTAGGAGACAAGTCAGTCATCCTGATCTCCAGAGTACCGCTGAAGAGTACCAAGAGATCAGGATGACTGATGGTCCAGAGAGTTTGCCGTCCTATCCATTTCTCTCCCTGGTCGAACACTTTGGAAGTTGACTCGGGAGAACACGCTGCAGCGCATAGGACGAACTAGTGATCTCCTCAGCCACACAACCGAGCAGATCATTTACTTGCGTATCGCTGCACTTCTGATACGCTGGCAGCCTCCTTCAACATGAACTGTGTCTTCCACCTCCGCCAACCGCTATGAGTGCGCGCATGCATGCATGCATGAGCTTCTGCTTCTGCAGTGTTCGAAGAGGCCGCATCATCCAGTGCTGAGGCACAGGCACAGCTGCGATGGATTTGAAAGACAGGGACACCAAACATGCACTTTCCCGGATCCGAGAACGGGCACAGGAGGAAAGGAAGGCTTAAGGCTTTTGCTTCGTTCGCTTGAGCAGATTGATTCCCTCTTGCGTCACAAGAGCACGACCGCCCGTTAGTTTTCTGGTCGCAGTAGAGTATTTTCTAGGTGGAGCTTCTCGGAGATCCCTCCTTGGTCTCCAAAGAGATCGATCAGAATCGCATTACGCTATTGTGATGACTGTAAAGGTCGGCTCCGTCAGCAAGTGCGAGCGATAGCTGGAGCCTCACTTCAACGAGTTGAGCCTGAGAAATGGGACTCAACAGTCTAAATTCTGATATTTTTTCATTGTTGGTCTCACTTCTTTTCACTACTCAGAGTCCATCTCCCATGAGCAATCGCAAAGTATTAGCGATTTTCTGCAAATTATTATAATAGCGGAGGCGCTGGTTGTGAAATTTCCTGCCGCAAATGGTGACTACCAGTGAGTGTGAAAAAACCGAGTGAAGTGCAAAGCAAAGAGTCCAGCTCACACTCAGGTCACTTCGCTTTCCCGCGATCAGAATCAGGCAGTCAGCGCACACAATGCGACGAAATCAAATCTACGAACTGCGTGACCAAAAGATGGCGAGGACACATCCCAACCAACCAACCCTTTCATTTGATCTCTTTTTGTTTCTGTTGGCAATCGTTGTCACTTCACATTACATGTGGCCTAATATGTATATAACAGAATATTACAGCGCAGTTAGGAATATTATCGCACAATTCGACTGTCGCGTCAGATGATTGGCTAAATTGACTCATTTACATGTCGGACATGTTCTTTTGGATCGTTTAGGGGCTCAGCGTGGGATTCACATTCGAGTGCAATCACTCGCTCACACACGCACTCCTGCGGGATTTCCAGTCAGCCGTTCAGGTGTCATGATTGCTGGCGGACCAAGCCATTATTTTTCCGTCCACGTTCGAATTCGCTTACACGTTAGGTTTGACGTTGCGTTTTCTTGTATTTTGGCTCGCTCCTCGCTGTTTATATCTGAGCCGGCAACGCAAAGCTGGTACAAAACCGCGTTCAGTTCCAAGGGTTCATTCGCAAAGTTGCAAACTTTGGTCACGAATTTGCTGAGAATTCGTTTGAAATTCACCCAAAGAGGTGCATTTTTGAACTCGGTGGGTTCGGAAAACCTTCCTAGTTTGTACTTTGTGTCAGGCTGCGCGTATATTGCACCTCTCTTTCGCACGTGGCATGCATGACATGGCCTGTGGGAGGAAGACATGGGGGTCTTGCGCTCCAAAGATAGTCGCTTCGAATTCGTCATGTGCAACCCGCTCTTTTTTAAAATGTAGTGCGTGCGTGGGAGTGTGCCGGTGCATGCTAAGAGCCCACTCGCAGCTAGTCGGACCCTCGTCACAAGCAAATCAATGTTAGTGTGGACAGGTAAGTATCTCAAGGAGTTAATTTTAAATAAATAGGCTAGGTTAGCATCATAATTGGCAGCAGATTGAGAAATCACTATACGAAAGGCAGACTGGGCACGTTTACCTTCGTGGTTTATGTGTGCGGCTTCACTGGAATTCTTGCTTGCCGCCAAACGAACTCCTCTCAAATCCTCCACTTTCGATGGTACCCCACGCTCGGCAAAACGCACAATTGCGAAGACATCGATCTTGGTGGGCTTTTGTAGTTTTTGTGAGTTTGTTGTGATCACTGCCAGTTTATGAGCAACTCTAGACTCATTCACCTCGCGCTCAGGAGCTACAGCCCCAGTCACCTGCGACGCCAGTAAGCAGCTCATGCAAGCTCTGGCTCGCCAACAAGAAAAGGTTCATGGAAAAGAGTGTGAGGGAAAGCAGAGCTCCACGACAGACAAGACTGTGGCGTCCTTCATGGATCACTGGACAAATGGAGACAAGAAGCCATGCGAGAATTTATAGGATCGTGTTGAATATACCTAAGCGCTGTGCTGAAAAATATGGTGTTTGCATGTTGTAGCCAAGCATTTGTTTCTCATAAATCCTTAGCAAAGTGTACTGAAAGTGTCATAACTCTTACATGCACTACTGCAAATACGTAGAATCAATTCTGTAAATAAATGAGTAAAGTCTGGGTAACATTATAATCCAAGAAATATATTGAATATATATAACTGTATCCATAACTGGAATTCTCCCTACTATGCCCACATCCTGTCATTTTCCCAGCTCAGAAAACCAAAACCATTACTCATGGCCTGTACAACTCCCGATCTTTGAAAGGGAGCCACGAAAAAAGAGCCATGATCTGCTGCGAAAGAAAGTTTTCATAAACCAACAACAGGTGGGCAAATAACCCGTAGCTAATATCATAATTGGCTTAGGCATTTAGGAGAAGACCTGCACGTTGAATTCATGTATGGTGAGGATTGCGCGAAGCTCCAAGCTACAAACTGGGTTACTATTGTTGGGTTATAGCTCAATGTTTCATCCAAAGTGCATCATTATATTCCCCTTTTTCAAATTAACAAAAATCATGCGTGCAAATTGGGACTTTTTGACGAAGGGATTGGATAACCCCGAATGGCGTGTGGCGTGCTCTTTTGCGCACTACTGTACAGTATTTTCGTACTTTCGCTGCTGAATAAAACTGTATCGGCACCTTTGGTCAAATCCCACACCAGAGTCCACTTTGAAAATTCTGCATTTGTGTGCCACGGTACACAATATCAAGTCCTGACCAATCCAAAAGCCAAAACCAAGCAAGCAAGAAGGACGACTGAGGATGGAAGCAACGTGTGTCGCCGTTTTGGGCAGACAAGCCACGCAAGAATTGAACCGTACTGTATGAGATTTCGCACATAGGTTTGCTGAAAATTTTCTCTCGAGGTCATCATCATCTGAATGAATGAATGAATCCTCTGCTGTCGTGAATGCGATTGATTTGATTGCTGGCGCAACTGCTTAACAAGGCAGACAGTCGATGTTTGTTGGCACTTGCGCGCGCGAATTGCGAAGATTGTGTTTGACTTTCTGAGTTGCTTGGCGATTGGTGTACGTGTGCGCGTGCGTGTGCGCCAATCGCAGTCAACTGCTGTTGAACTCAAGAGCGTACCGTATATGTCGTCACGAGTTCTTTTCAGGAAGCTGATTGGAAACAAGCTTCACGTCTGAGTTGTTTGTTAAGCTGAAGGATTTCGACGAACTTTACAGTTAAAATAGAAGTTTCTTCATCTTCCCACTCATATTTTGAGTAGTTCGGTTATTGCCAAGGTCTGGCATTCATGATGTATACAACATCGGATTCGATATTTTCTAGCTAGAAATAGAATATTTTTGGATCTGAGAAAATATCGTCGCCTGAAATTTCATTTTTTGGAGGCTTCGGCATAAATTTCGTAACTTTTTTATCTTCAAAGTGTTTAGAACTTGAACAATAAGGACAAAAGGAACACAAACAAAAAACGAAAAAAAGGGTCGGCTGCCTTTTTTTTGCGGTGGTTCTACTTTATTCGGTACGTATAATTGAAGGGCAACAAATCAAATCCCGCGCTGCTGCCGGTCTTTTCTGTAACGGAAACAGCCTTCAAGCCCTCTTGCGCAAAAGAAAACCAAATTAATAGAAAAGGCGCAGATCAAACTCTCACAACGCGGCAACACAGGGCATGTTGCTACGCAAGCCGACAAAAGTGCCGTCAAACTCACAATCTCGCTTTGCTGTCCCTGCTAGTTTGGCTTGCTTGCTGGCACACGAAAAGTGTGATCGGTTCATCCCTTCGGCTTGGCTCTGCGCTGCCAAGTCAGACAAGCCGACAGTTGCAAGCGACGGACCAGAGCAAACCCTACTCGCAACTAAAAAGATCGGCTCACCTATCCGCTCTTGATTCGCACAGAGCCGGGCCAACTCAGAATTGTTGGTCAAGTTACTGTTCTGTCTATGCAAATGTTAGGTTTGCGTTTTGGTTTTTGCGGATCAGAAATTTCGAGTTTTCCATATCAGTCAAACGTCTAAACAGAGTCAACACACAAACACACAAGTAAACAATGAAGCACAATCTAACGTATAATGTATTTGATTTGTTTGAATGATGTTATTCTCCTGTTTTGTTTGTGTGGTGGGATCGCCTCCCACGCCCGTTCCATCCATCCATCAAGCATTGCTCATTGATACCATCAGTCATCCGTCCCAGCCTAAGTCGTTCTTCTTCATCCCTCCCTCTCTCCCTTACGCAGCCAGGCAGGCAGGCTCTCCTTAGGCATTCCTCTCTCTATCATCAATCATCCATCGCTGGTCGGCTGGTGCGTTTGGCTTGATTTGATTTATGGAGACTGCTCGGAATCAGCTTCAGATATCTTCATTGCGTCAGGTCCACGTAACTTGAGTGGCTGTTGTTCGGTCGTTGGGCTGCAAAAGAAGGAACGTGGCTACCACTTCTTCCCTCGCTGGTAGTCCCTTCCTTGCTCTCGCCCGGCGTCCCCGTCCACGCCCCCCCATCCCCACTGCCACCGATCAATTCAATCAAGCAGGCTACTCGATCCGATCGCAAATCCAAAAAGCCGGTGGTATCACCAGCACGTTGGCTGGCGCGGACACAGGCAGAGCAGAAACCCAACCCAACAGACAGACAGGCGAGTAGGGAGGCAGGTCCAAGCGACAGAGAGAGAGTCCGACTGACGCAGGCCGAGGCTGATCGGCAGGCTGCACAACTCAACTCGTTGCCCAAGGCGCACTCGCTCCCTACGTATAGTAGATTTCTGCGGTCACACCTGCTTGTTATTTGTTGTCTGCTGCCACAGCACACCTCGCGCTTGTCATTGCTCCACGGACAGACAAACAAAGCAAAAAGCAAGCAACCGCATACAAGCTGATTGTTTGTTTGCAACTTGCTGATTCCTCCGCAACCAACGACAACGTCATCCCAGGAGCTCCATTCATCAGCGGCATGCGACCACCGACGACCAGCCAGTCCCCAGAGATGAGCGACGATGACGACCGCCACAACCAGCAGAGCCATCATCGCCAGCACCACCAGGAGCCGTGGTCCAAGGGCTCCGCGCAGGTCTCGGTCTCCGTCTCCTCGGTCTCCGTTGCAGCAGTGCGCTCGGCCATGTCTCCGCTCGCGGTCTCGATCTCAGTGCCGGCGTTCCGAGCGAGCAGCACCCTGGAGCCTGAGCAAGAGCATTTGCAGCCTCAGTTCCAGCAGCCTCAGTTCCAGCAGTCTCAGTCCCAGCAGTCTCAGTCCCAGCAGTCTCAGTCCCAGCAGCGAAGCCTGCGCCTGAGCAAGAGCAAGAGCAAGAGCCCCGACAACAGCAACAGCAACAGCGGCAGTCGAGGCGCACCACCTGCTACTGCTACCACCTCAGGTCCCAAGCGAGAGCGCGAGCGCGAGTTCCGCGGCAAGTGCCTCTACCAGTCGCGCAAGTGCGAGAACGAGCGTGCGCTCAAGCGCAATGGCAAGGCGCATAACCTCTGCGACGAGCACCGGTCCAAGCAGAACCAGCACCAGCGCAAGTTCGACGCCAAGAAGTTCTCGCGCAAGCGTCGCAGCGGCGCGCGGTCTGGAGACGACGACGAGGAGGAGGAGGACGAGCACCAGGGCGACGAGAACGACGAAGGGAATAAGAATGACGACCAAGAGAATCAGGGAGCCCAGCGCTCTGGTACAAAGCACAGCAACGAGCCTCAACGAGAGGAGCCACTGAGTAGTAGAGCTGCGAGTACCTCGTCAGTAGCAGCTTCTAAGTCTCAACAGCAGCAGCAGCAGCGCAAGATCCGGCGCTTCGAAGGCACAAAGTACGCGGGTCAGCGTCGTCGGCCGCAAGAGACAGAGAGCGCACAGCGGAACCACTCCATCAAGGCTGAAGAGCCAAGAGCTGGCGTGTCTGGGAGTCAGGGTCCTGAAAGACCTCCGTCGCCGTATGCTTTTGAGCAGTACGGGGGTTGGAATCCAGTGAGCCACCCGCAGTACCAACACCAACAGCACCAGCAATCCCCGGAGTACCCACGACGACAACAACCACCTCCGCCAGGGTACATCATCTCCCACTCTCAGCAACACCAGCACCAACAGCAACTCCAGCAAGCCCAGTACCAGTATCATCATCATCACCATCACCAGGGTGTTCGAAGGAACGAGGACCCAGGGTACTATCGCCCAGAACTTGAGAGCTCTGCTACGCCAAGAGGTGTCTCAGGTATCCATGCTGCGGTACACCCTAGTCCAAGACCCCGCAGCAGCAGCAGTGCCAGCAGTCCTGGCAACGCGCCGAGTGGCTTTGTGGGTCGTCCGCTGATGCCGCTGCGTCCGTTGTCAACAATCGTTGCCACAACACCAGCCTCGAGAATACCAGTGGGAGGCCAACGACACGCAGGAGATCGAGGAGGTCCGTCGCCAGAGCATGCTCACAGACAGGTCCAGGGATCAGGTCCGCCATCGCAGAGTGAAGGCTCAGGTTTTGGTCAACGAGAAGCCCCGTATGGCGGAGGTGCTCCGCCATTCCATTATCAAGCAGAGCATCCGCACCCGCGACAGCAGACATCGCCACCATCTTCAGCAGCTCAGACTCAGGCAGCGAGGTACGCTCCAACAAAGTACTCACACTCGGAGCTCATCGCTGCGAGCATCCTGGTTCCTGGAGCGCCAGCAGGTACAGCAGCTCCTCCTCCGGTCGCCACTCGACAGCAATACTCAGAGGGTGCTGTCGTTGCTGCTACTGAGCGTGGACATCATCACACGTCGGTCTCGCCTCGCGGTGCACCAGCGATGCACCATCCGTCGTTGTACGCGATCAGCCCGCACCACGCACGACCGCAGGCTTCCCCATCTAGCTACGAGAAGCAGCAGCAGTATTACTTGCGAACTCAGCAGAGCACACAAGCACCGCCGCCAACAGAGACCGAGCGACCGTTCTCCCGCCACTATTCGCCACCTCCAGCGACAGCAGTGGCGCAGTACCCAGTGGCGATGAGAGGTCTCCAGCCACCACCATCTCGTATGTTGCCATCGCTGTCATCTCTTTCGATAGGTGTCGGAGGTTTATAACTAAGTTGTACCAATTAGAGCATGTCAGATAGTCGAAATGAACAGCCAGTCAATTCGCGTTGCCAAACTCCATCAATGGAATACCCCACCCCACCCCCCCCCACACAGAACAACACTAAAGAACTCCATGGTCTGCTGAACGAGGTCCACGCCAGTCTCACCAACGCGCTCCTTTGACTGCTTTTGACATGTACCAACCAAGCAGCCTAGAATGGCCATTTCTATTTAACTTGGCGCCGCGGGTGCTCACTCAACCAGGTTCGGATCAGAAGTGAGTCCGAGATGACACACAGGCGGCAAGAGGAGCAAGTGATGAGCAAAGGTGACACTACTGCCATGCAGCTCCTTGGATCAATTTCACATTTGACACCGCTACGAACACTGTATACAATGGGAGGAGACCATAGGTCCCGCCAGTGTGTATGCGTTGCCTATCACCTCGTGCAGGATAAGCCAAGGTGAGGCCTATTGCGAGAGCGTGCTCGGTGAACAGTTTGCGGAGTAGAGTTGATGATTCGGGGATCAGTTTTGGGTAATCTAGCAACTTCATCGTCTCCTTCACTAGGGTGCGCCTCTTAAAGGGACATGCTGTGAACGAATCCCCCCACTCTCATCTCTCTCTCTCTTCTACCGTGTTCAACAGCGAATCCGGTGCGTGAGAAAAATGCCCAACAAGGACTGCATGCGCTGTACAGTACCATACATACCATCAGGGAGGGGGCTTCTGATGACCAGGTCCCAGTGTGGGGTCGCTCTGGACGGTAGTCCACTGCAATGGCTGGGTCTTCAAGAAGCGGCACCGTTGCTCGTGGCTCGTTTCAACACTCGTAGACGCGCATTCCCAGCCAGTCGTCTCACATGCGTAACGCACCTAGCGATGACCACTTGGAGTTGGTACAGTGTGCTGTAGGCGCAAGCAAGCAGTCGCGAGGCTCTTTGTCCATGTCCTGAAGTCAAAGTGGCCAGTCGCCCGCCCGTGAGTCAGAGTGCCACGGACGGAAAGAATAGCAAAGACCTTGTTAGCATATTGAATCAGTTGCCCTGGCCCTGCTAAATGGGGACGCATCGCAATACATCTTTGAGGTTCAAGTCACCACGTGTGCATGCGAGAGAGTCGATCTTGGGTCGGTGTCAGTGCTGCTGCATTCTCATTCTAATAGTCACGAGAGAGGAGGGACCCCTCGCGCGCACGCCACAGCCTCGGGTGCGTATGCTGGGATATCGAGTGTTGCCAGGTGTAGGTGGTCTAATAAAGTGGATAGGCAAATGGAGCAAGAACATGCATCCAAAGGAATACTCGTTGCTGACTGCTCCGGGGTCGTATTTGGGCAAATGAATTCTGCGCCTGTCCTGTAACCGTTTCTATTGCTTTCCCCGCATCACGTGACCACGAACGCAGTTGCTGAGTTTGTTTATCAATTCGTGCCTTTTGCACCGAGAGATTCGAGTAAGGGATCCCCGTGTATACAGGTCTATCACCAGTGGTGAACTTGAACACCCTGCGCATCTCACAGCCGCGGTATCATATAGCCCCACGCAGTCATCCCGACGTGAGGGATGGAGACGCTTGCATCGGGATGACTGCGTGGGCTGTTGCAGATCAAAAAGGTCTTAAAGGTCTTCGCCGGTTGACTGTTGACTGCTCGACCGATCACTCCTCACCTCCGATGATGCCTGCCTGCGTGCCTGCCCTCTGCGATTTGCAGTACAGCTTCAAAATCCCGAAGGTACCGCGGAGGAGATCCGGAGATCAAGATGACTGACTGGTCCAGAGAGCATCGTCCTATCCACTCTCGCCATATAGATTGAACACTCAAAATGTATGACATTTTACATTAGAGATTGCTCTTTACTGGCTTGGCATGCTCCATTACGCACAGCAAAGCTCCATCACGAGTTCGTATGAGCCACACACCCAAAACCACTCATAATTTGTCAACAGGAGTGCAGTCTAAAACAGAGAGTGTTACCACCTGGCGTTGAAGAGGAAGGTATCAGCAGCGCATAGAACGAACACGCATCGCTGCGCTTCTGATACACTTCTTCAGAGTTTGTTGCAACGCGAAGAACAGTTGACCGAAAATGGCAAATGGCAATCGAAGGAGCAAGTGTCTGCTTCTACAGTGTTTGGAGGAGAAGCAACGCCAAAGGCTGAGGCACAAGCACCACCCACCGTGGTGGATCTGAAAGAAGGGAAAACAACCGAAACAACAAATACGCACTTTCCCGGACCACAGACCGAGCACTGAAAAGTACACAGAGAGGCCGGCTTTAGTCCCTGGCGCGTTCGATTGGGTTGATGTCAGCTCTCTCTCGCGCGCACCACAAGAGCACGACGATCGCAGTATTTCCTGGTGGGGGTCTCCTGGTCCACAAAGAGACCGATCAGATCATACAGTATTGGATAGCAACGGTTTTCGTGATGACACTCTGTAAAAGCCCAGCGACCGTCAACGAGTGAGCGCGTTATTTGCGATAAAACGAAGGCTTCAACGAGTTGACCCTGCGACTGACACAGACATGAAGAGGCTCGACAAAGTCTGATATTTTGTTGTTTGGTCTCTCTTTCAAGCGAGCCCTTCCATGAACAAACTCGCTGTTGTCGCTGGTGGTTAGCAACATATCCTGCTCCGCAAGGGCGACTGGTATTATACCTTAGAGTTACTGGAAGTGCGCGGCTTCTTGACAAAAGATCGACCCGGAAGATAAAGCCGCGACGCCTCCTTCGCTTGATGAGGGCGGGAAAAAAAGAGTCCAACTCACACTCAGAAGACTTTCCCGCGACCAGAAGATCAGAATCAGGTAGACAGCGCGATGCACAATGCGACGACGTCGAATCAATCACATGACCAAAAGCAGGCAAGAGATGGCGAGTAGTGCGATTCTTCATTTGATCTCTCCTTGTTTCCCCTACCTTTGTGTTGTTTTCGCTCAATTGGTGGCATCCGCGAACTTTTTCAATTGTCTAATAAGAGGCAAACATTACTTTTAACTAAATATTGTCAGTCTAACAAATCCAAATATTTAGGAACTTGAACCAAGTAATTGATGATAGGCTACAACTTGACAGGTCTAATTGTATCGACTATTTGGATCTGCCGACTTTTAGCCAATTGGGTCTCCTTCCGCAGCACGTTTCATTTCGAACCCTCTCGCGAGTCGAGTGGCAAAAAAAGCTGAGCGGTCAAACTCACAGCATGTTCTTTGGATTCGAGGTGAGGTGAAACTCAGCGTGGAATTTGGGTTCGAGTGCAATCATGCGCTCGCTCCCCAAGTCCCGCGGTCTTCCGGTCGGTCGTTTGGTTGTCTTCCTCTTTCTGTGGCTCTTGCTGGGGGAACAGGTCATTGTTTCTCTTCGTCCCACGTTTCTCTTCGTTTACACATTAGATCAGAATGTTTATTCGAATCAACAAAAACGTACATGCGCGAACCCGCACTCAGTCCTCGGTGAGAATTGCATGCAGCTTTGTGCCTAACCAGGGTTCGTTAGCGCTTTTGGGGCTGTGGTCTCCTATTGTAGCTGAGGATTCATTTATGTAAACTTCACCCATACAATGCATAATTAGTGGAGCTTTGGAAGAGCCAACCCTGACTTCGGATGTCTGTATCTACATGCACATGAGTGCGAGTACATGTGGATGGAGAGCATGGAGGTCCTCACGCCCGAAAGATGAACAAAAGTGTATAGAGTCTGTCCGCATTTGTCATGTGCAGGCCACTCTTTTTTCGAAATGCAACGCGTGCGTGCGAGAGTACCGGTGCATGTTTGCGAACCACTTTCTGTGAGTGGACTTACATGGTGGACCCCTCGACAACGAAATCAAGTGACATGTGGATGAATATCTTGGAGCTCCCAAGAACATATTGAGGGCATTATTTTAGAAACTGCTATTGTCCATAGCTCCAGCTTTCTAAAGGAAAAAAGCAAAAAGGCAGACTGGCCACGTTCGAGTGCATAGACCTTCGGATGGTGTGTTCGTAGTTCCACTGGAAGTTTGCTTGTGTGCGTCAGCCTGAAATCCCTGTGAATCCTCACTTCTAAAGGTATCCCACACTGGACCGGTGTGCGTTCAATCGCGAAGGCTGGATACGGATCTCTCGGATCCCTGCACAGCAAGTGAATTGCAGTGTTTGTGTGTGTTGTAATTGCTGCCAGTTTACGAGCAACTCTACTCCCATGCACTTTCATTCAGCGGCTACACACAGATAGCACTGTGTGCTGCTATTAGCTCATTTAGAAGACTCGCCGGGAAACCGGGATCTTCATTCACAACAACCAGAGCTGCGGGCGTGGGTGGCATCACAAATTTACGGGGAAAAGAAGGCATGTGGGGATTTGAATGATCTTTTTGCAAGCGCTAAGACCAAGTGTGTTGTTTTCTTCTGTTGGGGTCTGCCTTTCAATGGCGAGATTTCGAATGTTGTGTTACTGAAGACCAGAGTTTGCACTGAAATTTCATTAAATTTCAAAAAGTTGTGCTAGATCCCACAACTGCTTCCAGCATCTTCTATGCACGCGTCCTGTCATTATTCCAGCTCAGAAATGCATTACTCTCACTGGTACCACTCCCGATCTTTTCCAGCGAGCCACAAAAAACAGACGCGCAGTGACTGCCGCGCAGAAAACCAGCAGCTCTGTAGGCTGCTGCGAAAGAAAGTTTTTGGGAGTTGAGTAGATTTGATAACCAGAGAATCGCGCCCATATATTCATAAAAAAAGAACTTGTACGTATATTTACTTCCACCCCAAATAATATACTATCATACGAGCTTCAGATCGCAGAATCTTTCGTAAGGCGCGAGCTGGTCATGAGAGGGTGATCATATATTCCTTGAGGTGGATAGAGCTCGCTATGGGTCATGGCAGCCGCAGTTCTATCCTTGCTGTATTTTCTTCATTCTATACATGAAAGCGTTATATGGCTACAAAACTAGGGACTTTTGAGGAGGTTGGATAACCTCGAGTGTGTGTGGCGTGCGTTCTTTTGCACACTACAGTGCTATTATTTTTGAACTTTCGCTATTTGCTGGGCAAACTGTACATCTCGAGTCTCACCCCAGTCATCAAGCAGTAAATTGGTCAGTTGCAACTGTGAGAATTCCACAAAAATGTGCCACGGTACACAAACGCAAGTGAGGCAGCAATCCCGACCAATAAACCAAATACAACCCAAGCAAAGCAAGACAGTGAGGACGCGAGCCTGACGGCAGATAAGCTGCGCGCACAAGTACCGTATTTTAGTGCGAGATTTTTTGCGAACCCGCACATAAGGTTGACGAATTTTTTTTGTCTCGGGTCATTCATGATGAATGAATGAGTCCTTTGCTGTCCTGATGTTTGGCTGAGTTGATTGCTGCCAGACCGGCCGTAACTGGACAAAGCCAAAGGCAGACAGCCGTGACTTGGCTGGCACTCGCTCGGCAAACTGCAAATGGTTTGGCTTTCTGAGTTGGCGTGGAGGTCAGGCAGCGATTGGTCTGCGTGTACACGCGACCAAGCAGTCAACTGGCATTAAACTCAAGAGCGTACAGTATAGTAACGTTGGCTTCTTGTGTCGTCACGTTCTTTTTGGGAAACCGATTGGAGCCCTGGTCTGCGTATTTTGAGATTCTGAGATTCTATGAACTGGCGCTCCGGTTCCATAGATGGTCGTTCTCTCTTTGTCGCTTTTTGCGCTCGCACAATCCGAGTGCTTTGTATATCTGAGACGTTGTCCACATGCACGAGTGCCAAACATTTCCAAACGAAACGAAACGCTTTGAATGGTGTAGATGGATCGGGACTTGCTTCAGTTGCAGCAAGCTACAATACAGCTCCTTACATTCGAAGAATTTTTCTGAGTGCGCTGATTCCCAATTCTGTAAATAAATTTACGATGTTTGGATGTTGCGGATAGACTCGCGTATTGAGCCAATGCGATTAACGAACAAAACTTACAATATAAAAAAAGGGTATCAAACCAAAAAAATACGAGTGAAAGAATAAACAATTCGAAAAACAACGGCGCGGCTGTCTTTTGTGCAGCGTTGGTTCGAAATTGCCTGATACGTAGAAATGAAGGGCAACAAAATCACACAGACAGCCTGTCTTTTATATAACGGAAACGGCTTTCGAGCCCTTCCCCTGTCTGCACACGCAAACTCACTCGCGCAAGCAACAAACTCAAGACAAAAGCCAAAAGCTCAATGGAATTCGTTCAAGTTCTTCGCATTCCACAACGCGACGATGCAAATGCAAGTTGCTACCGTAGGCCGCAACTCACAAATCTCGCTTTTGTCGGCTTACTTGTTGGCACACAAAATGTGTCATTGGTTCATCCGTTCGGCCTGGCTATGCGCTGCAAAGTCAGACAAGCCAATCAGTTGCAAGAGACGGACCAGAGAATAACCCTACTCGTAGCTACAAAGATTGCCTCACCTAGCCCGAGTCGGTCACAGCACCGGGCCAACTCAGAGTTTTCACAAAATGGTCAACATTGCTGTCCTGTTTATGAAAATGTGAGCATTGCTAATTTGTTTTTGGGATTTTGTTCAGGATCAGAAACAAATAATCGAGTTTCCATATTAGCCCAAGGGTCTATATTTTGTACTTCAGTATCACAAACAAGCAATTGTTTTGGTTTCGATTTGTTTAATCAAGATCTTTTGCTCTCTGGCATGTGTGGGATCGCCTCCCACGGTCCGTTCCATCCATCAAGCAAATGCGCACTTGGTACCTTCAGTCATCACTCCCAGCCTAAGTCATTCTTCTTCATCCCTCCCGCTCTCCCTTTCTCCGCAGCCACTCAGTCTCTATCTATCTCTCTATCTGTCGATTCATCCGTCCATCGCTGGTCGGCTGAGGGGCGATTGAAGACTGCTCGCTCGCTTTGGGAAACAGAGCTTCAGATATCCATTCTCTCTCTCGGGTCACGTCAGGTCCACATAACCTTAACACTTTGGACTTGTTGTCTGCCAGTGTTGTGGACTTGTTGGCTTGTTTGCTGCTTTGTTGTGCGGTCGTAGGCTGCAAAAGGGGGAACGTGGCTACAGTACAGCACAGTGCGTCTTCCCTCGCTCGCGGGTGGTCCCTTCCTTGCCCGCGTGGCGTCCCCGTCCACGTCCCCAGTCATCCTCACCCTGTTGGTTGCCGGATTCTACACCACCACCGATCAATCGACTGCCTGCCCGATCCGATCCCAAATCCAACGCAAGCAAGCAAGCGCACACCGGTGGTAGAAGACAAACAAACGAGCACGGCGGCGCACAACTTGTTTGTTGTTTGGGCCGACGCCTTGCGCTCGGAGATCGGAACGACGCAGGCCAAGACCGGGAAAGGGTACAAACAAGAAACAACAACCGCCAGCACGTTGGCTGGCGCGGACACAGGCAGAGCAGACGCAACAGACCGAGCCAAGCAGACAGACAGACAGGCAGGTCCAAGCGACAGAAAGAAAGAGAGAGAGTTCTGAGTGAGCGAGAGACTGACCTGCAGCAGTGCAGGCCGGACAACTCAATTTAACTCATTGCCCAACTCGCTACGTACATCTCGTGGGTCACACTTGCTCTGTTGCCGCGAGGTGCGCTTGTTGTTGTTGTACAAACAAGCAAACAAAGCAAAAAAGCAAGCAACCGCATACAAGCTGATTGTTTGTTTGCAACTTGCTGATTCCTCCGCAACCAACGACAACGTCATCCCAGGAGCTCCATTCATCAGCGGCATGCGACCACCGACGACCAGCCAGTCCCCAGAGATGAGCGACGATGACGACCGCCACAACCAGCAGAGCCATCATCGCCAGCACCACCAGGAGCCGTGGTCCAAGGGCTCCGCGCAGGTCTCGGTCTCCGTCTCCTCGGTCTCCGTTGCAGCAGTGCGCTCGGCCATGTCTCCGCTCGCGGTCTCGATCTCAGTGCCGGCGTTCCGAGCGAGCAGCACCCTGGAGCCTGAGCAAGAGCATTTGCAGCCTCAGTTCCAGCAGCCTCAGTTCCAGCAGTCTCAGTCCCAGCAGTCTCAGTCCCAGCAGTCTCAGTCCCAGCAGCGAAGCCTGCGCCTGAGCAAGAGCAAGAGCAAGAGCCCCGACAACAGCAACAGCAACAGCGGCAGTCGAGGCGCACCACCTGCTACTGCTACCACCTCAGGTCCCAAGCGAGAGCGCGAGCGCGAGTTCCGCGGCAAGTGCCTCTACCAGTCGCGCAAGTGCGAGAACGAGCGTGCGCTCAAGCGCAATGGCAAGGCGCATAACCTCTGCGACGAGCACCGGTCCAAGCAGAACCAGCACCAGCGCAAGTTCGACGCCAAGAAGTTCTCGCGCAAGCGTCGCAGCGGCGCGCGGTCTGGAGACGACGACGAGGAGGAGGAGGACGAGCACCAGGGCGACGAGAACGACGAAGGGAATAAGAATGACGACCAAGAGAATCAGGGAGCCCAGCGCTCTGGTACAAAGCACAGCAACGAGCCTCAACGAGAGGAGCCACTGAGTAGTAGAGCTGCGAGTACCTCGTCAGTAGCAGCTTCTAAGTCTCAACAGCAGCAGCAGCAGCGCAAGATCCGGCGCTTCGAAGGCACAAAGTACGCGGGTCAGCGTCGTCGGCCGCAAGAGACAGAGAGCGCACAGCGGAACCACTCCATCAAGGCTGAAGAGCCAAGAGCTGGCGTGTCTGGGAGTCAGGGTCCTGAAAGACCTCCGTCGCCGTATGCTTTTGAGCAGTACGGGGGTTGGAATCCAGTGAGCCACCCGCAGTACCAACACCAACAGCACCAGCAATCCCCGGAGTACCCACGACGACAACAACCACCTCCGCCAGGGTACATCATCTCCCACTCTCAGCAACACCAGCACCAACAGCAACTCCAGCAAGCCCAGTACCAGTATCATCATCATCACCATCACCAGGGTGTTCGAAGGAACGAGGACCCAGGGTACTATCGCCCAGAACTTGAGAGCTCTGCTACGCCAAGAGGTGTCTCAGGTATCCATGCTGCGGTACACCCTAGTCCAAGACCCCGCAGCAGCAGCAGTGCCAGCAGTCCTGGCAACGCGCCGAGTGGCTTTGTGGGTCGTCCGCTGATGCCGCTGCGTCCGTTGTCAACAATCGTTGCCACAACACCAGCCTCGAGAATACCAGTGGGAGGCCAACGACACGCAGGAGATCGAGGAGGTCCGTCGCCAGAGCATGCTCACAGACAGGTCCAGGGATCAGGTCCGCCATCGCAGAGTGAAGGCTCAGGTTTTGGTCAACGAGAAGCCCCGTATGGCGGAGGTGCTCCGCCATTCCATTATCAAGCAGAGCATCCGCACCCGCGACAGCAGACATCGCCACCATCTTCAGCAGCTCAGACTCAGGCAGCGAGGTACGCTCCAACAAAGTACTCACACTCGGAGCTCATCGCTGCGAGCATCCTGGTTCCTGGAGCGCCAGCAGGTACAGCAGCTCCTCCTCCGGTCGCCACTCGACAGCAATACTCAGAGGGTGCTGTCGTTGCTGCTACTGAGCGTGGACATCATCACACGTCGGTCTCGCCTCGCGGTGCACCAGCGATGCACCATCCGTCGTTGTACGCGATCAGCCCGCACCACGCACGACCGCAGGCTTCCCCATCTAGCTACGAGAAGCAGCAGCAGTATTACTTGCGAACTCAGCAGAGCACACAAGCACCGCCGCCAACAGAGACCGAGCGACCGTTCTCCCGCCACTATTCGCCACCTCCAGCGACAGCAGTGGCGCAGTACCCAGTGGCGATGAGAGGTCTCCAGCCACCACCATCTCGTATGTTGCCATCGCTGTCCTCTCAAACCGCGGCGGTCGTCTCCGGATCAACTCCACCGTCTCACTCGCTCCCAATGCCACGAGCTCTGCCATCGCCGAGCATGTCTGATCATAGACGTTACCCGCCTGGTCCCCAGCAGCATCAGCATCAGCCCCAACAGCACTACCAGCAGCATCCTCAGACCATTCCTCCTCCTTCGTCTCGGCACAGCCCGTTGGCTCCGACGCCAGTACTTCCGTCGCTGGCTCCATTCCGAGCTCGAGACCCATCGAACCCAGCAGAGTAGTAGAGCTACTCCACGCCGACATTAGTTAAGGTAGGTAGGTAGATGTTCAAAGGTGGAATAACAGTAGTGATATCAAACAAACCATCGGAGTGGGACACTTTGGCCCTCTGTCATCGTCATAGTCAGTAGTAATAGAAGCTCTTACAGAGCTGGTGTTGTTCCCTCTTCTCACAATGCAGGCGATAGAACCTGTTCTTACCATAGTCCTCCATTCTTTGTTCTTCATCGTTCTCGCCTTACAGCAGTTTGCCTAATGCGGTCTTCTTCTTGAACACGAGCTCGTCTCTCAGCGCGCAGGCATCGGTTATCATCGTAAACGAGCGCGAGTCGATCGCGACGAACTCCTTCTTGCCGCTGTTGTACTTGAAGAACTGGCCGATGACGTCACATGTGAGCTGCGGGGGCACTCCGGGCGTCGACGCAAAGAGCTTGACGACCTCCTGACGGTCCGTGCGGTGCTCGTAGAGCGCGCGGAACTTGAGGTCCTTGGTGCTTTTCAGTAACACGACAAAGTTCTCGCACTGTGACTGTGCGAGTGCCATCAGTGCCGCGCTGCGCTCTTTCTCCATGGAGAAGCCCGCGAGTAACGTGTACTCGAGCGCGTTCTGGATCAGTTTTCTGTTTGACAGCTTCTTCGCGGCTCTCAAGTGTGAATTCGCTGATGAGCTCGTAGGAGTTGAGGTGGGGTTGTCATCGTTTAAAGCTGCTTGTGCTGCCAAATTCGACCTTGTCTTGAGCAATTGCTGCTTCTTCTTCTGCTGCTGCTGCTGCTGCTCGCGCGCCTTGTGCAGCTGTTGGAGCTTCTTTTGTCGTAGCTCGGCCAGTTTCTCCTCGCGAGACTGGGGCTTTGTGGACGATGGGGAGGTGCTGCTATTGGATGGCGCTCGCTTTGACGAGGAAGAAGACGGCTTGGACGAGTCAACGTCGATGGTAATGAACGTGGCGACATGCGGCGCGCGTCTGTCGATAGCGGTGAAGGTGTCAGACATGGGTTGAAACTTCGTTGTCTCAGCGTTTCGGGGGCGAAAAACATCCTCCTCCTCAACATCCTCCTCTTCCTTTTCGTCGTCGTCTTTCTCCTCCTTCGTCCTAGCTGGGAGATAATCCACGGCGCTGATTGCACCAACTCTGAGAGCTGCCTGGTTTTGTTTCTCCAGTTTCACAGGATCGACACACTTAGCATCGTCTTCCTCGTCTGACGAGCTGCCAAACTTGAGTGGAGTCTGGCGACTGAGTGGCACCTCACGATTGCTGCGGATAGGCACGCGGCCGCGGACGTTGAACGGTGCTACGTTTGCCTCTGGCTCTCGCTGATGGCTGCTTGGCGCGGACGGTGGGAAGTGGTGGCTTCGCTGCTGCTGCTTCTCGTCGTTGCTCGCAATCGCTTGACGTGCTTCCCGCGCGACCGCGTACAACGTGCACGTGCTCGCCCACTGGTTCTGAACAAGATCGTCGTCGTCGTCGTCACTGCCTTCATCGCCATGAAGTGTCCTGCTGTCTTGAGCATCCGAGTGCCATTTTGGCCCCGAGTGCGAGTGTTTCACGTGTGATGTGTGTGCGTTAGGCATGTACATCGCTGCAGAAGGAGTGTGGGCTTGGTCGTCTACGTCGTAATCGTACTCGTGAGGGCGTGAGACCGATACTTTCGAGCTCGTGCAGTGTGCTGCTGCTGACCGGAGCCGAACGCCACTCTTGCTGACTGTTGTATCCACGTCTTGGCTCGGAGCATCAAGGTGCACGTGTTGTGCTGGAGTGCCATTAGCTATCGATTGCGGTTTGCGGTTGCTTACTGGCTCGTGGTGATCCTGCTGGAAGAGAGTCGTCTTGGTGAACAGTGACGTATGCGTTTGATCAACGCCATCAGGTGGGAGTGATCGCCTACTGATGCTGCTCCTGCAAGTTGATACTATAGCAGGTCTTGAATACTCTATCCCCTTCATTGCAATTGAATGTGAAGCGAATTCAGCGTGGCCAACGCGCGGACCTTCTGGTTCTGCAACTCTCTCTGGTAAGAATACTCGCTTTGTAGATCCACTGACAGCGTGAGTGATCTGCACAGAGTTTGCCTCACCTTGCGGTGAAAGCAGCACTTGCGGGTGTTCCAGCACTGATGTTGGCGCAAAAGAGCTGGTAATAGTCGCCGCTGGAGTAGACTTTGGTGATACTGAATGCGGTGAGCATCTCACTTCACAGTTGCTGGCATTGTCTTCGCTGTGATTTCTTGCGTGCTGGCCTGCGTGACACTGATGAAATGCGCGCTCCTTGTCGAGGGGCGATTGAGCGGTAGTGGCATTTCTCTCAGCTTGTGTTTTTGATGACGAGCACTTTTTCTTGCTCGCGTGGTGAGGCTCTGAGCCGTGTCCACGCTTGGTTGACTCAAGTGTCTGCTGCTGTTGTTGTAACAATGTCTCCGCCGTGCACTGGAGCTCCCACCAAACGCGGTTTCCCAGCTTTGATCTGTAGTTCTTGCGAGCTGGTACAGGTTTCTGGTCATCCATGTGGGGCTCTCCAGCACCAGAAGCAATACCTTGAGCTGGGACAGGTTTCTGACGATACGTGTGAGCATTACCAGCACTTCCGATACCAGAAGCAATATCTTCGCTTTCTTGGCTCGCTGCTGCTATTCCAAGTGTTTCATCCGCTGCGTCCGCGCTTGTAAATCTGAAAGATGCTTTTTTATTCTGGTGATCAATGCTATGGTCTTTCTTGCTGCTCCCTGAGAGCGGTGCACTCGGAGATTCACATGAAGTCGATGTCAAGAGGGCATTGTTCGATGGCAGCGCTGAAGAGCGTCGGGAAGCCGTTGGTTCTTCTAAGAACGTGAAAATGGATGCCGTTTTCTCATCTTTTGCTGGATGTATCATCCGCTGAGGAAGCTCCAGACTTGTACTAGCTGGATCATCAACATCGCCATCTGGGCTTGAGCGAGACGCGCTGGAGCACTCCGCTGCATTTTTCTTAGTTGTGGAGGCGAGCTCCCCACCATTGTTGTTGTCTACATCGTGAGATGGGGTCTTCTCAATCAGATTTGGGAGCAACATGGGCTTTTTCAAGTTGCTGTTGAGACTTTGCCACACCATCACGTTCTTCTCTGCTCTCGTCATTTCCTGCTTGGAATCAACTTTCGCTTTTGCTGGAATACCATCCGAATACGAAGACGAGACGACTTGCCTCCGCGATGGCTTGGCAATTTCTGAAGATTGCAGTGCTTCATTTGGACTCCACTCCAGTCTTTCGCGTGTCAATGACGTTGCCTTGCTGTTCAGAACTTGATGTTCTTGGCTGCGAGCTGTCATGATAGGTCCAGCCACTATCGCAACCTGCTCAGATAGCTTTCTCATGCTCGGTTCTGTGGCGAAGCTGAAAATTGATGTAGGTAATACGCGAGCTTCGTTCAGCTCAGGTCGGATAGACTTCACGTGATAAGGTTCAGGCGCTTGTTCTCCCTCTGGCAGTTGGCGTTTGCTTGCTTCCTCATGTTTCTGCTTGGTGATAGCAGCCACGACGTGAGCTTTCTCTGGTGTAGGCTCAGGGTTCCTTGGCGTTTGATCCTGGGGTTTCATTTCCGCTCTTGGCTGGTTTGATGTCGTCACTTTCTTCTTGGCTTGCGCGGCAGAAGCGCTTGACAACGTCCATACGTTGTAGACCGCGTCGCTGTCGCTCATCAACTTGATCTCGTCGCGCATCTTCTTGAAGAGCTCGACAACACTTTTCACGACTTTGATTCGCCCTGGACACACGTACAGCAAGTACTGCTTCTTTCCATTGTTGCTGCCTTGGTGGTTGTTATCGAGTGGGAGCCACAGGATCGCTGTTTCAGGGGTTGACTTTGGCACATCTGCAGTTGTTCGTAGTGTCACCAGCACGCAGACGCTGATGTTCGTCTCCACTGCTCGCATATCGAGCTCCAGCAGCTCCATTTCCAGCGTTTGAGCCACATTGCCCTGTGAATCCCACGTTAGATCTTCAAACGCCAATCTGTCGATCTGGACTCCTGGGCGATCCCATTCCGGCTCACTTTGATACGTCTGCAACTTTCTCAGCAGCTTGCGCGGGTCGACAACACTGAAAGAGAAGCCTCCGTTTGTTGCAGAGCCACAGGATTTGCCGACTTGCTGTCCGAACCGATGGGCTTCAACGACGATGGGGCTCAGCACATCTTTCGTGCAGACTTGGCTCGAAGGCAACGACGAGCTCAGCACCTGTCCAGCAAAGCTCAAGCATGCGCCGAGTGAGGCTTCGTATGTGAGCGAGCTCTTCTTACTGCCGCTCATTCTTACTCGTCCTGTGTGTTCCTGCAAAGTGACAGAAAAAATCAAAAGCACGAAGAGACTCGATTCTGAAATAGCACGAAACACCAAGGCTGAACAACCATTTTTCTTCGTTCAATCAAGTGTCCTGCACTCATGTATACAATTAATATTAGCAAATACTCGGCAATATGCATACCCATCCATTCATCCGACCTTCATCTGCGTCACTCTCTCTGTCGCTTTTACGGCTACTGGCCGACTTGGTGGTGAATTTGAGACCCGAGTTGCACCATCTTTGCTGCGAGCCTCTCATTCTTCTCGCACTCCTTCTGGAACTCGCGGATGGCGTTCACATACGTGCGTTCTTTCTCAAGCAGCAGCTGGTACTTACTGTCCAGGGTCTCGACGTTCGCCTGGTGGTCGGCTCGCAAGCCTTGCTGCTTTGCCACGGTACCCTGCACGTTTTGGATAATGCCTTCAAGCTGTGTGAAAAACGCCTGTGTCGCGGCTTTTGAGCCCATCGCGACGTCAAAGTTCTCGTGGATGCTGTTGATCAGCGAGATCTCCTTCTCGAGAAACTCCTGCGTCGTCTTCAGCGTGTTGTACGTGCAGTAGTACTTGCGCGTTTCATCGAGCGTCAGCGCCACTTCTTCGTACAGCTCCAGGAAGCGCTTCTCATACTGAATGAGCTCAATGCGCGTCGGGATCTCGTCGATCTTGCGCATCTTGAGCTGGATCTCCCGCGTCTGCTTGGCGAGCGCGACTTTTATTTCCTTGTGTTTTGCTGCCATCTGCGCGTGCATCTGCTCAATCTCGTTCAGACGCAGTGTCTCTTCATCCTGGTTCGCCAGGTCTTCCTCTGCCTGCAGCTTGAGCTGCGCGATGCGTGCATGCAGTTTCTCCAGCTCGGTGCGGCATTTCACGCGGAACTCGGTCTTTTGACGCTTCAACGTCTCATTCTGCACGACGAGTTTCTTGAGTGTCACGAGAAGTGGCTGTGCGCTTGTGTTCTGCGCTTCTTTCACGTCCAACTGCGTCATTTCGTGCTCAATGTTCGCAATCGCTTGACTGACTACAGCCGCTTGGTCCTGGGCTTCCTGAGTCCAGGCTTCGAGCACGCGCTTTTCCTCGATTAGCTGCTGCACCTGGGTCTCGTGCTCCTGAAGTACAGCGCGCTCTTGCTCCAATCGAGCACTCGAGCGTGCTTTCATCGCTTGTGGCGATCCAGCAGATGCAGTAGACAACGATGATCCCATACCGTCGTCAGGCTGCTCAGGAACAGAAACTACTTGTTGAAGAAGTTGAATCTCGCGCTCCTTTTGCCTGTTGAGCTGCTCCTGTTGCTCCGCGATCGCTTGCTTCATCGCTTTCTGGTACTGGATCTCGAAATCGGCAGCTTGCGGGTCCACGAATCGCTTACTGGACGCTCGTCCCTTTCTACCAGCGCTGCCTGGTCGAATCGCTGTCGCTGCTGCTGCCGCTTGACTCGCAAGCTGCGCCATCAGGTTTGGAGGCTTGCCGTCGACACCAACGCTCTCAGCAATACTACTTGTAGCTTTGCTGCCATCATCTAGCACAGCAACGCAAACGCGCTCGCCGTACTCTAGCAGGCAGCGCTGGATTAGCGCGTCCTCTGGCTCGCTCTTCCAGTCATCCGAGCTCATGTACTGCCACTTGCGCCGTGGTTGAAACGCTTTTTGCAAGTACACCACGTCTTTCTTCAGCAACTTTGGCTCAGCTAGCGACTTTAGGTTTTGATCCAGGACCATACTCTGGTACTTGCGGTGTTTGCGAATCGCATTCAAGTGCGGTGTCACATTCTGCTGCTGGTCAATGAGCCATGAGACGATTCGATGCACCGCGCCAATGTCGCCAAAATCCTGTAGCAGCAGCTGGTGCGGCTGGATCTGCACGGGACACGCGTACGGTAGCACCTCGATGCACTTCACCACCTCTTGCGCAAACCCCAGTCGCGGCTTCATCTTTGCGTGCGACTGGAAGAGCGCGTCCCACTGCACGCGTCCAGCGACACTGTCTTCGCGCTTCACGATCTGCTGTAGCGTCCACGCGATGCCACTCAGGATGCGGTCGAACGCGCTCCATTCGTTCGCGCGCGCCTTCGCAAATCCCGCACGCTCTAGTTTCAGCAGGATCTTTGAGAGCCGCGCCGCCGCGTCGCTGCCGTACGCATCTGCGAGTTCAAACACATCTTCCACTTGCTCTTCGTCATCTTCTAGTGATTCGCTTGACGTGAGTTGTGAGGCTTTGTGGGCGGGAAACGGTGGAGCGTTATCGACAGATCGAGACAAAGACGAATCGCGCCTGCTGTTCACGATAGCAGCAGCGCTCTGGGCGACGCTCGCGTGGAAGGTCGAGCCGAACATAAGCCTTCTTCCTCTGCGCTCGCTCGTCGTGCTTGCTTCAATTGCCAATGTGGCTGCTTGATCAACAAAAAGGAAAGAAGGATCCGCCTGCTGAATGTGGCACGATTGTGAACAAAATCGAAGCAACCTTCACGCAACATAATCAAATAGTGTGGCCCACTCTAATCAAGTTACTTCAGGCGAATTATTCCGTTAGAGTGGCATTCTGACATTTTTTGGTATTTGACAGTGCGATGATGTCTCAGAAGAGTGACTGTAGGCTTGGTACGAGAATTTCGACATCTTGCACGTTTTCATTTTCGAGCGAGAGGGCAAAAAGAAGCGAATATGGAGAATGTGCTGGAGCGCATGAAAGAGCTGCTGGCAGCGTCTCCGCGCGAGAACGGCGCCACGCAGCAGCAGAAACAGCAGCAGCAGGTGGACGACAGACACAGCAGCAGTGGCCGTGCTGGTGGTGACAGCGACCTGACGTCCTGCAACTACTGCATCGGCGTGAGCGTCTACACAAAGTACGTCGTCCATGAACACGAAGAGCTACAGCAGGCATATGGTGCATTGGCTTATTGTACATATATAGCATGCGCGGCTAATATGACACGGATTATGTGTTTATGTGGGTAATACTAGAGCGATGCTGGATATGCGTGAGCCACCACGATGCAGAGGACTGGAGATCGAAGTCGGCGCGCCGCGAGACCGCGTCGAGTTGCTCAAGAACCGAGCGCGTACGTAAAGTCACAGCCACAGCCTCCATCTTTCAAGCCTCGCATCAACTAACTGGGCATGCTTGCATGTACACTATGTGCCTTGATGTGCTGTGCAGCGGCACCAAGAACCGACGAGTTCACGTACATTGGTCTGGGTGTGTCGGTGTATTCCAAGGCGTGGATGTACGAAGGCAAGAAGATGCCGCTCGTGAAGGGCCTTGGCGTGATCGCGGTCGAAAAAGATGAGAATGATGTTATGAAAGCGATTGAAGAGCGCAAGCGCGTCATGCGCGAGCTGGAGCGCGAGCGACGACGTCGCAATGGCGATCTCGATGATGGATACGACGATGAAGACGATGGTGATGACGATGACGATGACTTTGATCTGGTTGAAGAGCTCTTTGGAGACGATGAAGCAGGCGATGACGCGTCAGCGCTGGTGGAAAAGGATCCGCTTTCGTCGGTGGGCAAGCCGCGCTTGCCCCCACTGCTCCCAGTGTTCACAGTTGGTGGGTTGCGTTGATTACACTGGTTCGACGATGTGAATGCTCATTCCTAACCAATGGTTGACTATGATACTGTTATGATAGAGGACCTGGTGAGCAAGAGTGTCGAGAGTGCCAAGTATTCGGCGAACGCGATGTACAACTTTTGGGCCAAGCGCCTCGACGGCATCGGCGAGCGCTACGTCGAGTCCTGCCAGCGGATCTTCGTGCAGATGGAGAAGCAGGCGACGAGCGTTCCGCAGAACTGCATGTGGCTCGTACATCAAATCGAGAAGACCGTCACGGGCAGCAAAGGCGGTGACGACGACAAGAAGTAAATGGTCGAAGTGGTGCATGGCTGGCTTTATTCATATTATATATTCAAATGTATACCCTGTACCAACTACACCACCCCAAGGTGGCAAGGTACCCTGAACATTCTGATATGTATGGGATGCAATATGTTCTGTGAAATGTCCTGTTGTGATACATAGGCTTACAAGTCTCAGACAGTCACCTAGATTTTATCAAGCAGTGGACGCTTTGAGGCCAAAGTTCTGGAGAATGAAGTCGTGCTTGGCATGGCCAAATGTGATCTCGTTCCACTCGACCACAGACCACACACTTCGAGTCTTCTGAAGCGTTGGAGCTTCTGTGCCGTTGACAGCATCTTGCTTTCTTGGGCTCTTCTGGTGGTCGCCTCGAGGCAGCTGCTGCTTGTGTAGCCGGAAGAACACGTCGTCCAAGTCTTCGTCAGTCTCACCATCAGCTTGGTCGTCTGGATTGCCACTCTTGGTGCCCGCCCACTTGGTTGTTTCACTGGACGATCTCTGCCCTTTCTTCTTTTGAAGCAAAGCCTTGGACCGTTTGGAGATCGTGGGCTGGAAGCTCAACGAAGGAACTGTGGGTGTGGCTAAGAAAGATTTCACACAAAGCCAAAGCGAATGTGGCACAGGTGGGTTAGTACTGCTGGCAAGGACAGAGAGCAAATTGCACACACACAGTGATAGTATTGAAAACAAACTCCCTACCTTTGCGCTGCATATTCATGCGTTCAGCGAGCTCGGGCTGCAGCTTCCCGCTGCGCACCATTGCAACGTAGATCTGATTCACAGCAACAAGATGCATCACGCAACTGAGTCTCTCCCTCGTACCCAGGCAAGCAAACGAGCCACTTTTCCTAGCTTTCCAAATGGTAATCCCTAAACATTACTTTGTCCAAGTACCTTTTCCGACTTGGGGTTGATCTGCGGCATGAACGTCGTGTGGGTCGCCTCCTGGGCACGCGCGATCTCGGTGCGTGCTTGCTGACGGAGCTTCTTCTCCTCGTGGTACACCATCATGTCGTCGATCGAGCGCTTCATCTGGTCCTTGCGGCGCTGGATTGCGAACGATTTGTTCATCTTGGCGCACATTTCCATGAACCGCAAGCAAGACCTCGTGTGGGTCTGTCCTGGTGGCGTGGAGGACAGCGGAGGGCGGTTCTGCCCACCGCCGAGTCTCGACGGACTGTTCGCGATGGTGACAGCGCAGTCGCTGCTTGTGGAAGTGTTGCCTCGACTGCAGATGCAGGGCGTCTTCACGTGCGCCTCGAGGTCCAACGTGCGGTCTCGATTTCGCTCGGTCTCCTGTAGCTGCTTGTACCAGTCGTCCTGTTGCTTTCGAAGGTACTGGCGCTTCTTCTGGCGGTCGAGGAACTTTGGGATCTGGTCCGTGAGCCTAAGGCTTTTCCGGTTGAGCGCTGGCGCGAATGTGAACTCGGTTTTCTATGAAGGTAACACAAAAGAACAGTCAATCAAAACCAGTTCTCTGACAATGTTAGGAGCAACATTTGAGGCTTTAGGCTTCCTGCACGCACCTCTTTGGATTCGGCTTCTTCGCGTTTTGCACGCAGTTTGCGAGTGCGTTTCTCTTCTTGAAGGCGGAAGCGGTGCACCATCTTGCTGATCTTCTCGGGGGAGATCGACGGGTCTGGGGCGGGACCGGGCGAGTAGATCAGCTGTTGCTGCTGCTGGTCTTGGGTTTGCTTGGATTTGGCGAACCTTAGGGAAGTGGTAGTGGGGCGGTGTGCGATTTGTTGATCACCAGCACCACCGGGTTTTCTGGGCAATGCTGGTGGAGCACCTGAGGAACGCGAGAACCCAGGCGGTTGCTGCTTGATACTGGAGGTACCAGTATCCTGCTTTGACGAAGCAGATGTGTGGAACAATCGCCGCTGCAGCATGTCGAGGAGCTTCTCTTCTTCCAGATCGAGCTCACGCCGTGGTGGGAGTTGACCTTTGCCAGCCCCCGATCCTTTCGCAAGATCTCCAAATGCAGCGCGCGCGAGCTCATTCTGAAGTGCCAGCAAACTTTCATCATCATCATCACCCTCTTCAATATCGTCCTCATAGTCTCTGTTCTCATCTGCATCTTCATAGTAGTCCTCGTACTCGCTCTCCTCATTCTCATAGTCGTTGAGCTCGTCCAGCTGGCCTTCGAGGTGTAGCCCGAGACCGGCGCTGCTCTGCATCTCTCTTGTTTTAGTTAGACGTCGAATTGACTGTGAACCATTCCAAAGTCCTCACACAACCGATCAAAGCGACGCTCGTTTCATGAACCAACACGCTCGAACCTTCATTTTTTATACCATAGGCATCGAATCCAACACCTATTTCCTTCAAACAACACACAAAAGGTTCGATTAAAAATCCTTTCATGACGACAGGATGTTGCCTGCTGCAAACAAGTTCGTTGGGTCGAGTGCAGACTTGATGCCCTGGATCGCCGAGATGCCCGGCGCGGAGATCGCATCCGGTAGCCACTCGCGACGGTGCTTGCCGACTCCGTGGTGGTGTGAGAGCGAGCCCCCGTTCGCGATGATCGCCTGCACAGCCGCCTTCTCAATCTCCTTGAACAGCGTCAACGCATTCGGCACGC
>JALBZZ010000247.1:0-43260 GCA_038051095.1 Globisporangium irregulare
TCACGCACTGCATCAAGCGGGTCTCGTTCAAGCTCGACTTGAGCAAGATCATCCCCTAAGCCAGGTGGGACATTGGGCTCCAGCACTGCCCACGCTGACTCAGACCTGAGCTTTTCAGTCTTAGGAGTCTCGAGATTCCCAAGCAACAGGCTGTGATTATTTATCACCCTACTTATTTAACAAGCTACAGCTTTTTCATACATTTCCATCGTTTCGATTGCGACCCCGGAAGATTCTGCAATGCTGTGTTCTAGTATCGAGTGGAAAACGCCCTTGCAGTGCCATTTCGACACTCAGGTATCTATCCACCCACCCATTTATCTTCATGCAGCCAACTATGGAAGTTGGCATCCAGGTAGCAGTACTGAACGATTTCTTCTGAAGCCTCCCTCCCCACTTCAACAGCAAGCTCCGAAAATGACCCTTGAGCTGATGAGACCACGGGTAGCTCGTAAAATTCCAAAGCGCCGTCAAGTACCAGTCCTCAAAGTGGGTGAGTGAGTGGATAATGAATGAATGAAGACGCAGCAGCAGCAATTGAATCAGGAATCACTCTCTCTTGCTTCTTGTCAATGGAATCGCAAAAGCGTAGCGACACACCCGTTTAGTCGAATCGAATCGGAAATGGTGACCTGAGTGAGACCTTATGAAGCCATCGACATGTCTCTATTGCGCGCGTCGCATGTTCTTTCGTTCCGTGCTTTTCGTATTTTGGGTATGTCGATCCTTTAATTTTGGGCTATTACTTACTAAAGTACGATTTTCGACGAGCACAGTGTGACACATTTGCAAAAGCCTACGCATGGAGTAATCATTTCGCATCCGCGTCGCGTGGCCATCATCACCATCATTCCCGTGATGATGAACCTGTCTTCAAAACATTTCTCCACAGTGACACAGGAGGATGCAGGACTGACTCTGGCGATTATGGAAACACCGTAAGCGAGCCGTTCACATAGAGCGTTATGTGCGTGTGCGGTAATATCTATCCCCCTGCAGTCCCTGAGCGAGTGCCAAATGCCGAGAGGATGCTCGCAGTCGTTTTCGCTTCACGACGGGCAATTGTCTGTGCGCAATCAGGGTGCGAACCCTGTCTGGACGTTTTTGGGCTGATGAGCGTAAACAATCGGTTGCGGTGTAAATTACGCTGCTTGATCACAATGACCTCGCGAAATGAGTATCTCGCGCAAATTTAATCAAGTGCGCCAGAGTCAAAAACTCAGCAACATTGATAAATTTCAGGATTTTGTCAAGTGCTTGGCGATCTTCTGGAAAAGGGGATCTTGTTATTGTTTGGCAAAATAATTTTCCACACTCCGCTCACATCTCCACAGCGAAGAAGAGCACCATCGTCGCTTTCTTCTCTCTCTGCTCACACAATCAATCAGTTGGCTTCGTCTCTTTTGATTTCCAAAAAGTGGCTCGACAAAGAATCAGAAGATTCAATGTTCTCTTGTTTGGTTGGAGATGGTGAAAACGAGTGGGTTTTATCTGATTTTTGTGGATATTTTCACTAACGTAATTCATCAATTTATGGGCCATATATGGGCTAAGGAAAACTAATGTATTCACAAAAAGGAGAACCAGGCTTCAGAACAAATGATGTTTACGGAGAGACAAATGGCTATTTTTGGTGAAAGTCTCAGTGATATCGTCAAAAAATGGAGAAAGTTATGGGAAATCAAAGTGAAGCGAATGAGACAATTAAAAACATTACCAATCAGTTCATGAGCCACACACAAGGAACCAAGACGACAACAACTTCTTATTCAATTTTAGTTGTTTTTCGTCAGTCATCATCACAGTCGCAACAGAAGGCTAGCCGACGATTAATGCTGGGCTTCTTGTGCTTGCATTTCCAGCTTGACGCTCTTTGCCTTCTTTCTCGGAGGCGTTTGCAACATATCCTCCTTTCGGACAATTTTGTTGCCCGCATCAATAGCCTTCCTTAACTCTTTCTTCCGCACAGAAGACAGGAGCAGACTCAATATTTGTGCTCGCGCTCCATCGCGTGCGCGCAGCCAGTTCACTTGACCCAGCTTGCTCTTCGTGACCCCACCATCTTTGCTTTTTTCAGACGCGAATTCATTGCCGGTTGTGATGGTGGGTACAGCCCACAAACACGGAACCCGTTGACGGCTGCCTGCTTGTTGTCCACAACCTTGCTGTTGTACGCGGCGCTTGCAACAGCAACAGTCTCATTTTTGGAAAGAGACTGCTCCTGGGAGCGGTGCAGTACGCAACGCAGCATCTTGGAAACTTCTCGCTTGTAGCCGTGGAAGCCGGCGACATCAAGTGGCTGCGCCAAGTGGGTGGCGTTGGGAGGCAGCAGTATCAGGTAGACGCCGCGCAGCACGGAAATTCCAGCATGCGATGAGCACACATTGCAGATCAGCAAGACGGTCGAGGCACGCGCGCCAGAATGCTGTTGGCAAAATGGTAGATCCATAATTCGAAAATGTTTGCGTTCAGGAAACCCTTCTCAGCTGTAATAATTCCCGCACTAAGGATCGAGCAGCCGTCCATTGTTGCTCTGTTGACGCGCTTGCCTGGGACGATAAAGAGTGCCAGGACGACAGCGCCATATGTACTGACAGCCACCACAACCGACAGGCGGAACGACACCACGGGTACCTTCGTCCAAACGTTGGACGAGCCTCGCACAGCAACGACTGCTTTCGACTGGTGCTTGCTGACGAAACTCGTTTCGTTCATGTTAAAGATTCTCGTGGCGTCTAGTTTGTTCTCGATCATGGAGCGGCGCACGGGGTGGAATAGCTGACGGAAGGTGTGTTCGTCTGCACCCTGGCGAGCTTGTGAGAGCGGCTCTGGCGCTCGGACGCTGAGCTCAGAATGACCATCCATGAAGTATGTGTACCAGCCGCACGTAAGGTCTGTCATGGATCTCTACCCTCCGCTGATGGAGCGTTACAGCTCGCTCGCTATCTTTAGCACCTCCTAAGGCTGTACAGGCGCCATAGCTCGCTGCATTGCCGCAATTCAGGTCACCAGGTCTGCCTCGCATTCAGCAGGCAGTAGCGGCTTCGGTCCGGGACGCTTGCACTCACACACTTCTCCATTCACTATAGTAGCGACGCGGCGCTTGAGTGTGTTGCGCGACACCGTGTTCGTCTCGACAACATAAGAGATCGGCTCTCCGCCGAGCACTCGCTCGATGGTATCGTACAGCTCCTCCTCGGTGAAACGTGCCTTCATTTCATCTTGTTTCCTTCTCAACGATCCCCCTGTGCGCGCATGTGCCGTGGTCCAAGAACTGATTGCAGTGCAAAGCAGCCAATCATCTGGTAGAATGCAAAAATATATTTTATTGGGTAAAATTCGAGAATGGCCCATGAGTTGGTTTTATCCATCAATTGATAAACCACGTTATAATGTTTTCAAACGGATCGTAGATTTCGTGCATTTGGACACGACAGGCTTTATTTTGGGCTGTTGGACAGCTCAAAAAGGATCGCGTAGTTTTCTTTTTGCTTTCATGTTTATGATTGGATGTTCTTCGTCGATTGAAATTTCTCGCATGTGACCTCATCAAGCGTGCGCAAATCCCCTTGAAACAGCCTTTCTATGGCCTTTACAGAGGTCCACCGTGCGGACGCGCCTCTATGCAGTGTTTGTCCGCTTTGCCAGCTGTGTCTGTAAAGTCCATTACTCTGTCACTAAAACTCCTGCCAATATAATGCAGCTCGCTGTAGACACTGTGTGTAGAGATGTCTCCTCGTCCAGCAACCCTCCAAATAAAAAGGCTATTTAAACGATAAGAAGGGAATACGCAAGCTCTGCCCAGCCCAGAACAAGAGCTACTGGGAAACAAAAGCAGCACAAACCAACAAGAAAACAAACGAGCAAGCGAACAAGCAAACAAGCGAACAAGCGCACAACAAGCTCGCACTACGCAAGTCTGGCAGAGACGATAGAAGAAGTTAGAAAGCCCGCATTTCCTCTCTGTCGCCGTGCGTGTGGCCATCACTACGAGCAGATAGCAAGCAGCCGCCGCCATGCCGGACGTCGCCGTCGCGTCCGCCCCCAACAGCTCCAGCGCCAGTTCCAGCGCTACGCGCCGCCGCCGCAACCCGCTCGAGAGGCGGCAGTCCGCGCCCACGTCCTCGTCCACCTCTGCGGCCGCGCAGGCCCGCAACAAACCGCCATTCTTATCCGCGTTCGGCTCCGACGCCGCCGGCAGCAACATCTTCACAATGGGACCGAACGGACTCTCTCCATACACTGAGACCGAGGCAAACACGATGCTGAACAGCACGACCAATATGGGCGGGCTCTTCGCGACCAACGACGAGTTCGTGTGCTACGGCGACCGCGTCTGCTTTCTCTGTGAGGGCCAGCTGCTGGCGCTCACACGCAAGTTCAACCTCACGTACCAGCAAATGGTCCTGCTGGGGCTACTTACACTCTGCTCAGGTGGCATGTTCGGCGTCGCGGGGCTGCTTATCTGGAAGAAAGGGCTGCTGCGCAAGCGTTACGCTGCGCTCTTCTCCGACGCGATCTACGCCGAGGATGATGAGCCCATCACAGCCGACACGAGCGCGGCGCTCGCGGCCGCAGCCCAGACCAGCGGCAACGGCACGATCTACGGCGCCGACATGATGTCGCTCGCCGCCAGCGGCTCCAAGCTCGACGAAGATTCCCAGTACACAACTCACACCAACCATCCTGGTCGCGGCGAGAGCCGACGCAGCAGCATCGCCGAGACGGTACCAGGCAGCACAGCGAGCGACGTGAATGGCGGCAACGGCAGTGGCTTTGGGAGTGACAAGGGCGACCCGAGGAAGCCCGTGACGTTTCGCATCTTCGAGTACGACCCGCAGACCCAGTCGATCCGACTCGACAGCGTGGGTAAACCCGTGCGGTTCGGCGCGCCAGTGGTTGTGGTCCACGCCGCGACCCACCGCGCGATCAAGTACAAGCCTCACAAAGGCGCGGTGACGCTCAGCAAGCCGCTCATCAACCTCCATTTCCAGAAAGACGTGATGGCGAACCTGCCGAGTCTGCAAAAGTCCAGCATGTACAAGGGTGTAGTGCTCAAGAAGAAACACGCGCGGCCGCAGAGCCTCTCGTCGCTGTTCACGTCGAGATTCCGGAGCAATACCACCACCACCAACAACAACAACAACTCCAGCACCAACTCCCCGATCCAACTCCGACACACGGAGCTGGCGCCGGCGCCGCGGTCCATGCCAGTGTCGCTCGACATCGCGCACTCGTCGCTACGGCCGCAGTACCGGATCCGAGGCCGTCTGGGGTCGGAGCAGAACCCCAGAGACCTGACCCAGCGGCGCAGCATGCGCTCGATGACCACGGACCAGCCGTCACAGATGAACTCTTCATCAAGCAATGAGTTCGGAGTGGCAGGTCGAGGCTCAGGTCCTCCGCAACAGCCACAGCAGCACGACCGCTTGTATAGAAGGTTCTCTGAGTCGTGCGTCACGCTCGCGCACGATGTTGCCGGCACGATCAACGAGTCGTTCCACCGCCAGCGCGACCAGCGCGAGGAAAAGAAGCGCATGAAACAGCTCATGAAGGACCTACCCAACATGTCGTTCTCGTACAGCGCCGGCAAGTACTTTATCGCGAGCATCCAGCCGATCAAGCACAAAAGCAACATCAAATCGAACGGCAGCACCACGAGCCGAGGCGTGAGCACGAGCAGCGGTAGTGGCAGCAGCGGCAGTGACACCTTCAACATGGTCAACGCCGCGGCGGAGGAGAGCTTTCTGCGCTGGGGTGCGCCGATGTCCATCATCGCGGACTACAACGGCAAGGCGTGCGGCATTCGTCCGCGCCAGTACTACAAGGACTGCCAGCTGTACCTGACGACCGAGACGTCCCAGGCAACGATGATCCCGCTACGTGAAGACGGCGACCTGCAGTCGATGGCGAAAGAGTCGACGCGCCTGCTCGCGCACATTGAAAAACGCCAGGTGCAGCTCTCCATCGGCACGTACAACGTGTGGATGATGCCGCGCATCGTGAGCGCGTTCACAAGCGTCTCCCCGAAGAAGAACACGCGCGCGCGACTGATCTCGGATGTGCTCCCGCCGTGCGACGTCTGGGTCTTCACTGAGTGCTTTGACCACCGCGCGCGCGACATCTTGCTCGACAAGCTCAAGGCTGCGGGCTACTTTTACTTTTCGCCTACCGTGGGCCACAAGCGCTTGAAACGCGAGAACATGCGCAAAGTACTGAATGGCGGCGTAGTACTCGCGAGCAAGTACCCGATCGTGACGGTGCGCATCAAGCTCTTCAAGGAAGCGTGTCTGGGTGCCGACAAACTCGCGGACAAGGGTGTGCTCTACTGCAAGATCCTTAAGGACGGGCTCCCGGTGCACATCTTCTCGACCCACTTGCAGGCGTGGAGCGACCCGGCGTCACGCGCGATGCGTCGCACACAGATGGTGATGATTGCTGACTTCATTCGCGCCATGGGCATCGACGAAGTGAACGACCCGGTGATGATCGTTGGCGATCTGAACGTCAACTACTGGCTCAACAAGACGGACCAGGAGTACGACGAGATGCTGGAGCTCTTCAACGCGAAGGACCCGTCCGTGGTGATCACACAGCGCGGCTCGACCGCTATGGCGACGCGCGACTTTAAGCTCACACGACAGTTCAGCTTTGACCCGCGGCTTAACGCGCTTGCCGCTGACGGGCTAAGCACAGACGGCAGTCTGGAGCTGCTCGACTTTGTGCTGTACTCGAAGGCTCACCGGCAGCCGTCGAGCGCCAAGAGCTGGATCGTGCCGCTGACCACGAGCACGCCGTGGAACTGGCGCAAGCAGCCGCAGTACAACCTCTCGGATCACTACCCGGTCGTGAGTTCCTTCACGTTCGATATGTAAAACAATGAGAAGAAAGATGACGAGAGCGAGGGAAGGGTGAGAAATGGGACAACAACCAATCTGGTAATTGTAGAACAGCAGCAACAAATGGATATATTACACTGTACTTGTGTACCAAGCAAAACAATATGGAAAAGTAATCAATGCGAACAAGAGAGTGAATAAGGAAATGGGGGAAATCAGCGTCCTGCTGACTGTTGTACTTCGCTTTGGGGAGCTGGAGATGATGGCGATCATGATCATGCTTGTCATGTAGTATCTATCGAAAGGTGATGATGTAGGTTTACCTATAAACTGTATAGGTTGGAATATAGGATAACCTATAGCCAAGGGGGATGTGCCCAGCTTTTGCTGTTCAGGGTTTGCAAACCTGTGCAAACAAATCCGAAAGTGGAAACGAGTGGAGTGTAGTGACCCCCCATTGGAATTTCTGAGAATCCGTGAAGCTTGAACACCACTACGCCCATGTGTTTCTTGGTGTAGCACGAATTGACATCCATCCCTCTCAGTAAGTAATGCGAAGTGGGGTCGTGTCGTGATTTGGGGTGCATGAGTCAAATTGATGGTGAAACCACATGCTCACAGGATCGATCACAAGCGAGCATAGCTCGTTTTGATCAAATCTAGACTCCAGATCCACGGAATTCGATGAAAAGTTGGGAAGCTGCTCGTAGTTGGGCGAGCGTGAGAAAACCCCTGCGCAAATCGTCCAGTTGCGCTTGCTGCTTGAGCAACCAGCAACGCAAGCTGCGCACACGTTGCAAGAGCAAGAGCAAGCAGACCTGCTGAGTTAACCCTCCAACAACACCCTCCCACCAACAACAAACCGAACTGACTGACTGGAGGTGCAACTGAATATTGGTCCTGTATTTTTTTGCTAAAAATATATACTTTCAACTCGCTTGATTGTATTGATGTTGCTTAATAAAAACCTTTCTAAAAATTCATTTAATGATATACTCATTACAAAGGGCATAGAGAACCCGCTCGAGGGGAAGGGGAGGCCATCTCCGTTGAAATCGGCCAGCAAGGCCAAAGACGCACGCAAACGCGAAACTGGCCTCCGGCCCCGTCTGTTTCTTTTCGGCCCGCTCTCCTCTCTCTCTCATCAGCCACCACCACTCGGTAATAATCACCAACAGCGACACCAGCGAGACTCACACAGGAAAAGCGTGAAGCGTTGAAGCCCTCGACAGCCGCAGCAGCCCTCACTCGCCGTCGGTCAGCACCACACGCGCCATTACGGCAGGCATTCGTATCCAGCGGCGCCGTTTGCTTCTTTTTTATTTGTTTTGTCAATCAACATCCAACAGGGTCCACAGCGTAACGGAAATCCCCAGTGTAACCGCCAGTCCGTCCGCAACCTCAAATCCCAATATGAGCCTCTTCTTCGGCCGCAAGTCGTCAAAAACCACAACAGCCGCATCTGCATCCGCATCCGCAGAGGAGCTAGTCCGACCGCAGCTGGCCAAGGCCCAGAGCACCGACACCAACCGTTTCAGCCGCCATTCCAGGAGCTCCATGGACCGTTCAAACACCAACGGTAACGGCCGCAACGGCGCCACGCGCGACTCGATCGTGTCTGCGTCGCCGTCCTCCGGCACGATGCGCGGCAGTGCCACCAACGGCCTCCAGTCGGTGTCGTCAAGATCCTCGGCACTGCTGCACAAATTCCAAGGCGAGCGCCCCGCGCCGGTGGCGGTGGCGGGCTCGTCGTCCAAAATTTCTTCTTCTTTGTCGTCGTCGTCGTCTTCGCGTGGACGCGAAGCCCGCCGCAAGCCCATCGTCGTGCACTACGAACAGTCCCCGGCGCTGGACGCGCACAAGCTGCAACTGCAGCTTGACATGGACGGCAAGGGTTCGTCCGATCTGCGTCGCACCACTAACGGCATCGAGAGCTCGCAGCGTACGTATTCGGTCGACTGCGACGCCGACGAAGCGCCGTTCGATGTGGAATCGGCCATGGCGGGCTTCATGGCGTCGTTCTCGCCATCCAAGAAAGGCAGCAACAGCAGAACCAGCACAAAGAAGAAGAGCATTCAAAGCTCTAGCGGGTCGCAAGACGATTATTTGAAGAGCCCCGTGAACAGTAGTGGCAGTGGTGATATCCCGACGAGAGCGTCAGCGACTTTATCTGCGACGATGCGGACGCGCTCGAACACGCTACAGCGCATCTCAGTGAACTTCACGAGCAGCCAGCGCCACGCGCAGCGCGCTGAGCTCAAGGCGAAGAAGTACGACGTCGAGTGGCGCAACGACCAGGACTCCATGTGCTGCCAGGTCTGCTACGCGATGTTCACCAAGATCTCGCGCCGGCGCCACCACTGTCGCGTGTGCGGCGACCTCGTGTGCGGCGACTGCTCGGTCGACCAGGTGATGATCCAGGGTCGCTTTGAAGCGCCAAAGCGCGCGTGCGTCGCGTGTGTGACGCTTCTGCAGGTGATGAAGCACACTGGCGACCCACGCGTGTCGATAGACGGAGTTAGCAACAGTAAAGCAGCATCAGGCAGTTCAAATAGCAATCTGCTGGTGACCCCACGGTACCACGATCGTCTCGGCGAGGTGCACCGCGTAATGACCGCCGGCAAGAAGTCCGAACGCAGAGGCAGCACGCAGACCGAGATGTACGTAATCTCAAGCAAGTGGCTGCGCAGTTGGCTCGCGTTCACGCGATCCACAGACGGCCCCAACAACCAGTTAGATACCAGTAGCCACGGTGGCGACGCGTTTAGTAACTTCAGCACAGCGTACAGCCCCAACAACAACAGCAACCATGGCGGTATGGGAGCGCCGCCGCCAGGGCCGATCGACAACATGCCGCTCCTGGAGCTCAGCAAAGGCAAGCTCGTGAAACGATCCGAGCTCATCCGCGACGACAGCGTGGGCGACAGCGCCGAGGACGAGGGCGACTACCAGCTCATCTCGACCGAGGTCTGGGAGGTGCTGCAGCGACTCTACGGCGGTGGACCAGCGATCCGCGTGGTCAGCAACGACGGTTTCCGTGACTGGATCGTCGACGTGTACGCGCTGCTTGCAACCGCTGCGTCTCACGTTGTGATCTTGCCCACGGTCGAGCACGTGCTCGTGACACGCCACGAAGCTGCGATCGTCACGCGCGCGTCTTACATCTCGGTCGAGAAAGCGGCGTTGATCTCCAGCGGCGGCTACGAGTCGGTCAACATTCTGGCGCAGAGCGCGCGAGCCAGCTTCAACACTGGCGGTGGCGATATTGACAATAGTAGTGGTGGTGGCGCGCGACGACAAAGTGTGAGCACTCTGTCGTTGGTAGACCTGGCCGTGAAATCAACGGCAGCCGGCAGCAGCAGAACAGAGCGTGCCTCGTTCACGACGCGGGCGTCCATGAGTCAGGCGCGCATTCGCCCAAACAGCCCACAGTTCGGCAACAAGAAATCGAGCAGTCAGGCCCACTACGAGTCTTCTTCTTCGGGCTCGCGAATGCGTGCGACAGCGCCGCAGCAGCAACTGGCAGAGGACGCAGCTGCTGCTTCGGGAGCCAACGTCCGCGACAGCAGCGCGGCAACTGCGGCGTCCGCGTTCGCAGTTGCGATGAAGCAGGCGCGTCTGAACGCCCAGAAAGCCATTGACGACCGCTCGCGAGCAACCGCAATCAATACGTAAGTTGTGACACGACTACTACGAGCCAATCGGTCAGTCAAGCGACCAGCAATTAGGAGTGAGGGTCAGTGTAGCTATGTTGTTGCAACTTGTGAGTCGACCATCTGATAATATAAAGTATCTTCTGTGACATGTGTAAATCCTCGCTTGCCAGCCCAGCCAGTCATTTGCATCGAGTCGCTTGCCGTTATTATTATAGACCTACCTACCTCTCTTTCCTATTAATATGCTGTTTCTAGTCCTTTTACCTCTTCCAAGAAGCAACTCACGTTTGAGCCGTGAGACCCTCCTTCCACGTGAGCTCCAACACGCTTCATGTCCATCCACACGACCACGTTTGCTTTGAACCCGCGATTCAAAGACTTTTTTGCATGAGAGACCTCGCCACTATTACCACGTCCGCCACTCACGGCGATGATCGCAGAGACGAGAGCCTGCGACGCGCGAATCTCTATGGCGTGTCCTCCACCAAGCGCCTCCCGCAGGTGCACCAGCTCATGGAGTCCAAGAAGGACGCGCGCGTGAGAAAAGACTTGCTGCTTTTAGCAAGCATCCGACAATTTGGAGACTCGGAAGAGCGCCAGCGTGATCCCCACTATCATTCCCATGTGCACGAGGACGAGCTCAATGACCGCAAGCACCGCGAGGACTTGGGGCTGCGTCCGCCGCTGGATCGTATCCAGCAGCTGCAGGACCTTTTCACTACTGTACCAAAGGACCTGAGCACGAAAAGCCAAGTGAACAACCAGCACCAGCAAGGCGAGATGGAGATGACCAACACCAGTGTCAAGAAGCGCGAGTGGCGAGTCGGGTACAACAACAACCCGCACGGAAACTCGCGCGGGGCGCTGAACGGAATGTTTGAGCCATTCGACTCGGTCCGCGAATGCACTCTCGTCACAAAAGATCAACTACCACAGGTACCGCTGCTCTCGGTCACAATCGCGTACCCGGTGCTCCCCATCAGTCCCAAGAATATAGCAAGCGACATGCAACCTTTCGATGAAGAAGCTGCACGGGACGAGATGGAGCACAAGATGAGCGTTCGCCGCCATGAGTCTGCAAACAATTATGGCAACAGTCAGGAGGGTGAAGCCATGCCATGGTGTCCAGCGTCTTACTCAACCATTCATGCCAAGTGCAAGTCAAGTCTTAATCACAAAGCTGCACCAGCTTTGACAGTGACTCAGACCCATCCATTGCGCAAAATTTCCACCTATGACAAAGAGAAAGGCACTGCTCGTGCACGGAAAGCACCGCTCAGTGTAGACGAGAAATGTGTCAAGAAGAAACAGAGTCTACTCGCCAAGGCGGCGGCGTCCTACGCGCGCATTCGCCAGCAAATCGACCGCAACAAGGACCCCAAGTTGCGCTACTCCTTACCTGTGGAAGACACGTCCAAGAAGCGCGCGTGTCGACTCGGCCTTGATCCTGTGCCTTCGAATTTTGACGATACAGCTGCAGCGACTGGCAGCGGCAGCATGAAGCACAGCTCCCCTGTAGCTTCTTCCTCACCCCCATGCCCTGAGAAACTCAAATTTCGCCCACGCTCGGCCGCTGGGAATGTCCCATTCCGCTCCAGCTCGTTGCTGAGCAAAGCGCATTCTAGCACCAGCTTCTTGGAGCCTGCACCGAGCGTGGGCAAAGTTGCTGGGGCCAAACGACGCCCTCACTCTGCTAGTGTCTGCTACTTGAAGAGCTCCACCATTTACTGCGTGGATGCGCCGAACAACGTCACAACTCCAGCATCGTTAGCACACTTCTCACAGCAATCCAGTTTGGAGAGCGAGCAACAAATGGGCTCGGATTTTGGCAGTGTCCTGGACAAGGAGCGGCGCAAGCGGCGATGTAATCAGGATCAGACGCTGGTCATGCTTTCCAAGTGAGTGCTAACGTGTCTAGGTGTCCAAAATCTGTTGCGTATGCCCGTCAAATGACTAACAGAGTGCTTACCGTCATGCTTACACTAGGCGAGGCTTGTTCCACAATTTGCCTGTGCCGCAGGTCTTCGCGCGTCTGCGCCGTGAGTCGCTCAAAAACCTCACGCGGCGTTTCCAGTACGCGCAGTTTGAGAAAATGTCGATGGAGGACTACATGAGCAGTTGTGGGATGCAAACGGTCATCAGCAACAATGTTCTCACCGAAACACAAGAGTCGAGTTCCCGAATCGATCCGTCATCTCAACTTGTACAACCAGTGAGCTCAGAAAACGGACTTGCTGGAGTAGCTTCTTTAGACCAGAACGCCACAGCCAAGTCTGCGAAGATCATGTTCACAACAGCGCCATCGATATTGAGTGGCGGTGGTGGGATTGCATCCACAAATGCTACTACGAGTACCTCATTATTGGCGATGCGCAAGATGCTTTTTGTCACTCGCCAGCAGTTCCACATCGCGCTCGAAGCGTTCAACATGTCGCCCTCGGACGTGAACTTGCTCTTCTCGGCGCTCGACGTCGGCGTGGAAGACCACGTCGCGCTCTGGGAAATCCTCTACGCTGTGGAGAAACTCCAGGACGGACACGCGCAGCTGAGGCGCTCGCGAGTGCAAATCAAGGTGCGAGACCTACCAAAAGATCTGGATTTGCTGCGGAATTCGTTCAGAATCCCCAATGTGACGCATTCGCCACTTGAAGTCGCTCAGGGGAGCGAAGGACAGCCTTGAGGCAAAAACGCTGTCTGCAAATGAAGAAAGGCAGCCAGCGTAGAAAACAAGAGCGGGTCATGTGGATTCAAGCCTCCCCATCGAATACATAAGGAAGCCGAATCTGCCAAGTCGTCAAGCCACAACTGAGACGTATTATCACAGACGGGGATGGATACATACACAACGTGGCTTCTAAGCTGACCTCTTCGATTTCCTTCGACACAAAGAAGCCTATTTACTTTCTTTTCTTCACAAGCGCACGCATTTACACGTACTGTACAGGTCATTCAAACGACAAAATGTCAGGCTTTTGCTGCATGATCTCTTCGCGACTGGACGGCGGCGGTACTCTTCCATCATCATGTGGTGATGTCCAGTCGGTTCGCCCGAATGAAAATTCCGTGATCTGGAGCGCAGCTGAAATACTACAGAGACAAAACAAAGCCAGGATTCGGTTAGAAATACGATTCAACGCAACCCGGTCACGTCAGACTATACAAAGCATCAAAAGCTTACCTCGATGCCTTTCACGGTCCCATTGTTCTTGCCTTTCTTCTCGCACAACTCGATTCCGATCCACGTCCCTGTCGCGAAATTCGTTGGACCGACATACCGAACGACGCCTGGAACGCTACCAACGTTGATGAACTTTCCGACACCAAGCACTGCTCCACCGACGTTGACGAGGCTGCTGGTATTTGAGTTGAGTCTCTGCTTTGTTCGTGATGTCAAGCTTCGATCGTCCCTACTTGACACGCGCGACCCACCAGGCTGATGGTGTCGCTGACGATGTTGCTGCGACACGTTCTCGGGGGTTTCTTTGCGCTGACCATGGATATCTGTCAGCGAGTGCATTGAAGAGCTTCGATTGCGCCTCACCACCATCTCATGCGAAGTTCTGCTGTCTTTTTTCTGCTCTTCAATCGCGAACTGCCTCGGGATACGGTACCCACCCATACCTCTGTTGTTGTTTCTGCTGCTGGAGTTACTCACCTGAGAAGCACTTTGAGATGATAGACTGTTAACAGGCAGTGAGCGACGGCGACCCAGATTCACTTCTTTCTTTCTGGTGTTCGGCATACTCTCTTCCGAGATGCTGCGCTCAAATCCAACACGAAGGCGTTCTGGGATGCTTTCCAAGTCGAAGAGCACCACACCTTTCGGGGTTGTTTCTCGCACGGACGAAGCGGGATAGAAATCGTCGTCAAAATCGTCGTTGTTGCTGCTTGCGTCATATGTTCGAGTCGAGCTGCCCTTCTTCAATGCGGATTTCGTTGGGATGACGCCCATAGCAACCGTGATTGGATGTGGATCGGATGTTGGTGCGGCAAATCGTAGATACCCTTCGGACTTTGGAAGCAAGATCGAAGGCGAAGAACGTTTCCTCCCTCCAAGTTTCTCCTGAGCTATTTGGGCCTCGAGTGACGACTCCATATCTTGAATCAGTTCATTGTATCCCAGCACATCTGATGCGCATGTACTTGCTTTGCGACTGAACATTGACACGTCTGAGCGCTGCGAATACTCCGAATTCTCCCATGAAAACTGTGATACTTGGGAAACATAGCTTGATGTTCGATGCATCTCCCCGCTCTGAGTATTCGTGGGGTCACTGGAGATCCCAAAGAGAAATAAGTCCCGAACTGTGATGTCCTCGGAGCTTGGCGAAGGGGTCGGTAGGTGATCAGGAACCGCTTCATGGGCAACAATTGACGTGTTCGGTGAACTTGGTGCTTGGAGAAGCATTGGAGATTGAATCGAGCCGATGCTGCGGTCAAGGTTGGACTGACATTGTGGGGGAATATACATCGTAGTCTTACCATTGTTACTGACCACAACGTCACCGGAAGGGAGCTCGGAGTCAGAATCGGGGTGCTGTAACTGCATCTCTTCAAACTGGTCCCTCAATTCAGGACACTCGAATCGCATCTTTCGACTCAAAGTGCGCAGCTCCAGCTGCTTGTACTCCTCTTCAAACGCGTTTGGCTCGGTCGGATCTTGAATTTCCGGTTCTGTATCTTCTTCAAGACGAAAGCCCGAGGCATCTTGAAGGATCGCCAACTCGTGTTTGAAGTTAAAATTGTTGTTCTTTTCCAGCTCAAACGCTAGATTTTCCTCCGCTTCTTCTTCGTCATCGTTGACATCGAAAGCGCTTGCGGGAATAAACTCGAGACCCATTTCAAGCAATCCTGAGTCTTGTCCAATGAGAGGATACCATTGCGGACTGCAGCTCACGATTCCCGCCTTGTCCTTTGCTTCTTGGTCATCGTCGTCATCTTCAGTGCTACTCTTTGATGATCGATCTTGGAAGAACTCGAGCAACGACACTTTTGCAGTAGAGACGACGAGGATGCCGCACACGACCTCGATCACCAACTCCGCATTGGCTGGCAAGGAAGCAGGCGACGAGCGGCTCCCCAATGGAATCGAGAAATGGCCCCGCATGAGGTTTCTTGTGTGGTCATCTTCACGTCTCCAGACTGGATTTTTCATGTTTCCACCGATGTTGCGTCTCGATTCAAAGACGTCACTCAGGTACTCCCGCCTCCAGGACAAATAGCAGCGAATGTGCAGTCCGTGGCGGTCATACATAGACTCGAAATGCGATCGAAACGACAACTGTCGCGCCTGGTAAATCCACAAATGAAGGTCTCCGTCAGGAAGAAGCGCATTGCTCTGACGGCGACGGCGGTGGTGTGAGCCTTCGATCAAGAGCTGCTTGTGCATGGGTGTGATCAGCGCACTCGCACTCGGACCAGTTGCCCCAACTGTTGACTGGCTCTCGTTGCTGGACTTTCTCGATCGCGAAGACTTCTTTGACGGCAATTTCGAGACGTCGCTTGCGCTAGCAGGCAGATCAAAACGCAGCTCGCGGGTGAGGAACTGTTCGACATCGTCGTGCTGCTTCTCAGGTTCTTCCGGCTTTTGCTCCTGCAGAAGCTGCTTCTCAAGCTGTTGTTGGCGAAAAAACAGGGTCTTGAGTGCGTCTTCGTCCTCCACCGCTTCTTGCTCTTCGTATCCGTCCTCCTTTAACAAGAGCCACCTGTCACACTCGACGTCTTCTTCTTCGCCACCGTCTTGTTCTTGTGGTTCATCCTCCATTCCGAGATCTTCATAATCATTCTCGTGGTCGTCGATCGGCTCGAGGTCCTGCAAATCCAGCGGACCAGCGCTCACGGTTCTCGAAACGCCACTGCGAATTGAACCTGCACTGTCGCTACCATATTCGCGCTCCTTCATGCGGTCGAGCGCGTTTAGACTCGGATTCGCGATCGTCGGACTGAAGCTCGCGCCATCCATCGCCAGAGCGGAGGAAGCCGACGACGACACATCTGAAGACGACGACGCGGCGTGACCGATCACACGTGGTCGCAGCATCTTCTAACAAATGCACGCTCGTGTCTCTCTTCTCGCACACGCGCAAGGCAAACTTGCTGTGCGCTCGTCCTGGCAGATGCGAAAGTGGAAGAAGCAGAGAGAGAGAGAGAGATTCAATAGAGCACGCACGCCGCAAGTACGCCGCAAGCACGCACGAAAGCCTCGGGTGATGGCGTGTGGAGTGTGTTGAATGTGGAGTGATGATGGCGGAAGCCTGAAAAGGAAACGCGGAATGCACGCATCAGTCGCCAGAAGACAGAAGAGGTCAGAAGAGGTCCTTTCTGCCCGTTCGCTCGCGAGTAGGCGCCTTTGCATTTGGCTTAAGCAGGACCAACGCGTCCGCGCAATCAGGGAGAGTATTGTATATTGAATTTTGATGGGATGAAGTATCTGGCTCATAATTTATCAAGGTTTTGCATTTTTATATTTGGTTTAAATAGCTGTAGTATTGGAAATAAACGGGTACTTTGGTGTAATGAGGTAGATAAATGCAAAATGCGTGTGAAAGAAAGCGCAATATGATCCAAATGCACTTCAACATCGAACGTATTTAATCGAATAATAGAAAATCCGAGAATGTAGTTTCCCCTTTGAAAGCGATTGACTGGTTTCGGGTTATAGAAACAGAAAATCTATATCAACTAACTCCTGTATAAACTAATAAATGAGATAAATAGCCGGAAGCAATCGCAAGAATGGAGCACAAAAATACTTTCGAACTTTGTGACGACTGTTTTTCGATTCGAAAGAAACGGACAAGAGAGAGTGGGGGTTTGCATTTTGGCGAGTTCAGCGTGATGCTGACATATCGTATTCTGTAGGCTCAAGCTCACGTACAAATAAATCAAAAGCCTCCAGCCGCATACCCCAGAAAAGAATAGCGCCGGCTGCTCGATAGGTCGAATCACGGGTGGAGCTCTCCGTGACTGTGCATATCGTTTTCGTTCGTTCGTGTACTGTCGGGCTCAGTTTGAGTGGCTGGTGACAGATCTGTGATCTGCCACAAGCTTGACAGGTAGGCTTGAAGCAAAGAGGCCTCACGCTCAATGTCGCTCGGCACGTGCGCGAAGCGGAAGAGATGATGAAGATGGTCACGGCTCTCTCTCTTTCTCTTCATATAGCTTGATGGGGGGGTGATGTTTGAATGGCAAACGTGGGGCTCAGGAGCAAGCAATGCATGAGACAAACCCACTTGTTGCCAAAATTTCGACTTTAACATGAGAACTGTGCGTTTGAATTCCAATGGCACGAATCGTATGGTGGCTGCTTTCTGGTCAGAGATCTTCTTTTTTTTCTATTCGTCAGGGTGTGTGTGACTTCATTCTTTATCAGTTTCGTGAGAGAACCAAAAAGTATCTTTCGATTCAGCGCATGGTCAATTTGCCTGATGGAGATTCGCGGCAGACTCGCGTAGTCCAGGACTCCCTGGACAAAATGCCCACCGATGATGGTTGCGATCAAAGAGCCAATGCTCTTTGCTATAGTACCCTTAAGTATGCCAGCGTGATGTGACTTGGAGTCAAACGCTGTAGCACCAAGTAAACCGGATGCTGAGAGGTTAGCTATCAATTTGCAGTCTTAGGAATGATCCATACGTATCACCACCAGTGACGAACAGTATATATCCAGATTAATTTGAGCATTTACGAGTGACTATTTTTAGATTGAAACGCAAGGACGCAAATAGATCATTGACCCAAGCAGCTTCTCAAGTCTTGCGCTTTTCTCAAGCCGCCTGATCTCTCAACCAGGTGTTCTCCTCTCCTGGTAGTTTTTTTTTCAATTTATTCAATAGATGAAACAAATCCGTGATGGTTATACTTCGCAGCCTTTGCAAATTGGGTGATTCATCACTTTGGTCCTCTTTGGCACTATTCTCCACCAGTACGTGTACGTCATCGCATCTGCATCTCTGCCGCGTGCACGAGTTCACACTGATAGCTCGGGAGCTGTGAGCGTCTGCATCCTTAATCTACAGGCAGCCTGTGATGGTGTGAATTCCTTCCCTCTGAAGCTCGAATCCAGCAGTCTTGTCAAACTTGATACCACAGAGCAAGTCGATGCGCAGTATTCAGTCGCGAGCAGTGTATTCACGAGTTCAAGCGCGATGCCGAGCTATGACTCTGTGCACAACGTTAAATATTACGATCAGAGACACAAACGTTAGCAGCCGATCTTCTGCGAGTTGACCACAGTGCTTCACAAGCGTCAATGAGTTCTCGTGGAACGTTATCCAAGTTCTCTCCGAATCGTTGGTTTCCTATTCAAGCATCAACGACGCTTTCCGTGGGGTATCAGTGGGTCTGTACCCCGGCTCGCTGCACATGGCACTCACGTTTGCTGACTTGCGGTCCATTTCAAGCCCAGCAAACTCACTCGAGCTCAAGATCAAGCTATCTGGATGGAACAGCAGTAGCAGCGACAGCAAGATTGGCGTCTTTGTTCCGGAGAACACCGCTCCCCGAGTAACTCAGTATCACATGGCTCAGGGCGTGTTCTTGGATTCCCCAGCGAGAGTAGCTATGGGGACCCTCGAGATGCCAACTACTCGCACAAAGCATTTGTCAGCGTCGACGCGGTCGACATGTCGACACTCCAGTTTCCAGTTCCTTCGGCTTGTTGTTGTTCTTCTTCTTCTTCTTCTTCTTTAACAATCACGTACGCGTTCGTACTGAGCTCGCTCGAGCTTCAGCCAGTGAGATCGACTGTTTTCGCCAAAGCATTTTCTACCGCGCGTTTGATTTCCGCGATTAATGGTGCCAGTGGACCTGGCTTTGAAATGTGAGTTGCCTTCGACTGCAACATTGACGACGGTTCGCTGAACTTGGGTCGCTTCGGCTTCTCAGCAGCTACACCACGCGACAAGGACAGTGCTTTTAAAGGAGGAGTCGAGCTTGGCATGACACTTGTGGATTTTCAACCCGCGTAGAGGGCATACTGTTCACGCCACTGCTGCAGGACACCAAGGTATCGCCGACGTCGCTATTGTTGAAGATCCCACGCAAGTCGGTGGGGAGCTTGTGCGAACAAACGAGAAGCATTTCCACCCAGTAGCCAACCCTCCGTCGATTTACGTCAATGTGACCTTGGGACGTGGACGATAGTGTCGCTGACAGGTGGACACTTGAAACATCGTCACCATTGAAGTAAGCGCGGCGAGTATCATTGGCGATCCACATGCCACGCTCGCTCGTTCGACTCTGCGCTGCTCACGATTAGCGACGGCATGGGTCTTGGCTTTCGTCAATACACCAAAGTAGATGGGACGAATGTTGTTGTCCAAGTATACGCACAAACGATCACGTCGGGCCAAACAAAGGTCTCACGCAGCTGTTCCTTGGTCTCGGTCGCACCAACTCAACTTGTGAATACGAGTTTTCCGTTTCCGTGACCGCAGATCTCTCCTTGTCCAACTCAAGTGAACAGATCACGAGTAGGCTGCTATCATAAACGTCTATCATGTCACCACCTCGTAGCTCGGGCGATGGGAAGGAGGTGAAGACCCAGTTGCTCGCGCTTCTGAACGGCGTGTTCGGGCTCTGTTTCAACTTGGTGGCGTGCGAAAGGTCTGCTATCACCGTGCAGTTCGCCAGTCTTGAGAAGTCCACTGATGGAGCGTCCACGCTCAACCCATTCAAAGTCGCTCGAGCCTTTCGCTTCACCGCACTGCTGATACTTACAAGAGAAGAAGGCAAGGCTGTCAAGTGTATTGGGGGGGAGGGGGGGTCTTTGAGCGCGTTCAACCCGCAGAACCCATACTTGAGCCGTTCCCCGCCATGGCGAACGGAGTCAGCGACCAACCTGAGGTTTCTGTGTGTGTAGACAAGTATCTTGGCCACAGGGGATGCCTCCAATGGCGAGCAGCGCATCAACACTACGTTGCAAGAGGAGGCTCAAGCTCTCGGTCGCGATCAGCAACCTACTGGCAATTCGAACCGTCCTCCGACTCGCTTGTTCTCTCGTTTGTGGTTACGACTTTCGAACCTACCCTTTCGAGGCGATAGTATCCAGAGCTGTCGACGGGTCCAATGGCGCTGTACTGCGGATACAGTTTGTTGAGGAAAAGCTACCGGATGTGAGCAGACCAACCAATGTCTACCTGGATGAGTTGGTGCGACTTCTCCGGAGAGAGCAACTGCTGGTGGACTCGTCGCTACTCGCTCTCGCCGATTGCAAGGCGATGCAGCCAATGTCGCTGCTAAACCGAGACAAAGACACAGTTTGCAGCTCTGAGCAGTAGTTGCACTGGAGTTGGCAATGGCGATAGTGCCGGTGGTGATGCTACTCGCACCGTCACGATCGCTCCCGTGTTCCCATATTTCGAGTAGAGTCTGCGTTGCACGTGCATCTTGCCGTCCGCGACGCTTGGACGCACCCAGGAGGAAGAAGAGAATCCGACTTTCGAATTATGGCTTGAGAGGCATTGGTTACCCGTTCTGCTGGAGACTCTAGTGCCTTTGTTGGTGCTTTGCTGCTATAAGAAACGATCCGACAAGCTGCTCGAAGGTTCTGATACCGCGTGAGAGTCACGTCGCCGCGAAAACTGGTGCCCACGCCCAAGGACATCTTGATCCAAAACCAAGGTACGGCGACTCAAGTAAGGATGCGTGAGTCGTGTCTGCTGGACAAACCCAGTAGGCACAGAAGTAGGAACCTGCTCCATTCCACGTCATACTTCCCCGGGACGCGAGGCTCTCGGTTGTGCGTTTCCGAAGTACAGCCTCCGCCTTGCAAACATATTGATACTAAATAATAGCAATGGATCACAGCCAGTCATCAAGCATTGATTTCAAGGCTTCAATCGAAAGATTCGTTTTTGTCGACTAGCCTGAACGCTGCCATCAAGATAACGCGTCTTCGGAATTCAAACCCGCAATCTGTATACCACAATCGATTCCAAAGTCACCCCAAAAGGGTTTCCTGTCGCAGTCCTCGCTCCTGAGCCCCACCCCACGCTGCTCCATGCAAGCGCTATCATTTGTAAAGGGACATGTACAGATAGATCCTGGAAGTGTGGGCAAAAAGAAGCGACTGTTGTCCACCCAAACTCAATGTGCTGCTTATTTAAAGTTCAAGGGGTGAGCTCACGGCCACAATCACAGTTAACTCGTTTGGAAATCAAACGAGTGGCTGATGGCGGAAGCACGAAAGGTCGCGACGCCTGGGTGAAATGTATATTTTCATCTTTGCGACCACCACGAAATTTACTACGAGGTCACCGATACCATTGAGCAAACGAGCGGGTGGGAATATCGACTCTCAGTCATGGTGCCAGCGCTGAAGGTCAAATGCTGCATGTGCCACCTCGCAGCACTCTTTGCGCTCGTATTCGCTGTGGTTGTTTCTGCAAAGAGCTCGTCCTCCAGCTCCAGCGTTTCAGCACAGGTTGGCGACAGCAGCTCCAACACAGTCTCGGCTATTAGCGACCACGACGAAAATATCGTTGAGGTGCTCATGCAGCTTCAAGATCTGGCCGACGTCCCGCTCGAGAAGCTGGGATCAAGCGCCGCCAAGATCGACATTGACGTGTTCTTCGAGGATTCCGGATCTGGGGATGTGAGTGACTCGATTGTCAACATACTCCAGAGCGAAGAAGCAGGTGACGACGACAATGATGATGGAGATGATGATGATGGAGATGAAGAGGAGCGCTTTAGCGGCGACGAGTGGGTCGTGGTTGCTCCAAAGACCCACACCCCTGTACCAGGTCTCCCGTTCGACGTCGATGTTGAAGCCACGCGTGGAGATCGAGACGATCACACCATCGCCACTGCATTCGCGACTGAGGAGTCACCCACACCGGCGCTAACAGAGCCTAAACAGCAGCATGCGCTATACACACCGCATTTGCGGCCAGAGTGGCAGCAACAACAACAGGGTCGAGACGCTTCGAACGGTGACTGGGCGGCGCTCTTTGCGCCGAACGGCTGGGGCGTGGATTATCGGCAGTTTGGCCAACGGCAGCTGCTCGGGCTGGCGAACCTCGCGGTGCTCACTGCGATGACGAGCGTCGCGATGCTGCTGGTGCTGGGCGTCTGGTCGCTCTCGCGGAGAGCGCAGCGTCGCCGCGCGACCGAGCACCAGAACCAGTGGGCCGCCTCCGTGGAGCTTCTCGATGCCATGCCGTACTATGATACCATCGTGTAGGTCCATCATCATGTTATCAGAAGATCATTGCTGGTTTCGTTTCACTCCGATGCATATTTACACTATTTTATCCAATCACACGTTCTACTATTGAAGAAATAGCGTGATTTTGATTGGTTGAAAAGAATATGAGGACGATGACCATTCGGCACTGCGCATTTCCATTTTGACAATTGCGTATGAGCAGCATGGCAAGACGAGAAAGTGACGACGGATTTGACGACGGCTTTGACGATTTTCTGAGCGAGGACGAGGAGGAATGCGCGCTGCAGACGCAAGAAATGGCGGCGCTCGAGCGCAAGATGAAAACCGTACGTGCGTAGTGATAACGAGAGTGGTGATCATAGCGCTGGCAACGGGGTTCAACATTACTTTGTCGACGAGTTCTTGCCATATTTGTTGAATGTCTGTGCATAGCTCTTCGTGTCTGGGATGAATGTGTGGACTCATTATGGGCATGCGTATGTGTATGTGCTTAAATATGACAGGCGGGCATTCGTGATGGCATCGAATTTGGCAAGGAAGACACGCTGCAGGAAGGCTTCGACCAGGGCTTCGCGGTCGGTGCGGCGTCGAGCTACCGCTTCAGCGTGCTGCGAGGCGCTCTGAGGTAGCTGATGGCAGGCAACAGCCTTCTTTGAAGTGCAGTGCGCATTAATACCCTGAGGACTTACTCGCTGTGTATCTGTATATCATGCTATGATATGTCAATAGTACTGCGAAGGCGTGTGGTCTCCTGGAATCACTGAGTACAGAAGACCAGAGCGCGTGTGAAGACACCATCGCGAGTCTCAAGACACAGGCGATCCAGTGCGCATTCCCGTCTTTTTCATCCACAGAACAACTGCAAGGTGCTTATGCGGTGGCTGTGGACAGTGATGCAGTGATCGTCATGGCCCGAGGCTTGCTCGAGAAGCTCCAGATCAGCGTCCCGCTCGCAGACCTTCTCGTCTCGGCAGCACCAGTGAGCAGCTCAAGCGCGTAGAATATCGCACATAACATAGACCAGAATAGAGCGGAGCACGTACACAAGAACTCTGACGCATGATGGATAGCATATCGCCGATTCAATAGACTATGAGCTGTATTTGAATGGCACTTAATCCACCACTCTTCAAACGAGTCTTCTAGGTATCTCCTAATGCTGCTGCCTGGGCTACATTCGAATGACTCTCGAGTCGTGGCAACGACTTTGTCCGGTACGGCGCTGTGTGCGGTCGCGGAGTCGCGTACGGTGAGACTAATTCCCCAATAGCGCTCGGTATCTCCACAGGCTGGCACTTGCCGGTCAGTCCGACTTTTTCCAGGCTCGAACCGCTGTCTATCAGGGAAGAAGAGCTGGCATTGTGGTCATCCGGGTCGCTCGGATCCATCGCTGCTTGTCCGTTGGCAATCACGCCTGAGAACAGCAATGCCGCTGCGCTGGCACTCTTGGACGACGTGCTCCCCTGTTGCTGGCTACAACTACCGGACGCAGGCTTCGGTAGACGGAACCCTGCGCGGTAGATAAAGTCTGCAGAGCCCGGCGCGTGATGGACGGGCTCCGCGCTGCTCTTTGGACGGAGCCCCGAGTTCCCAGAGCGGCCTCGAACCACAGACTTTGTGTCAATGCGATTCGCTGTCACGGACGATCCTGCGCTTGATGCAATCCGTTGGCGGCGAAGGCGGTGCTCTACTGCGACCAGATCATCCAAAAAGAAGTTTGCGGACGAAGTCACGCGCGAGTCGTCGTGCTCTGGACCACCGCTAAACCCACGGGTATCGCGGTGAATATCAGACGAAGGTCGTGAAGTTACTGCTGGATCGCCACAATTAATATGCTGCTGCGCAGTCTGCTCGAGCTGTTCGTCGTCGATGGGGCGATCGCACGCGATGCACGTGCCATAGTTCCCCGACCGTTTATTCTGCGGGTTCTTCGGTTTGCCCAGGTTCGGAAATAGGTTCGCGAGTCCAAACTCGATCACAAACTTGAGTTTCCGCTCAAAGCTGTCGCGAAATTCGATCGCGTGCTTATTTGTGAGCAAAACTGGCTGCAACTGGTCCATGTACATGCGCGTCTTGGCGCAAAAGATCGACGCTTTCGCGAGTCGGAGGTTGTCGAGCACTTGCTGTGGAGGCATCTCCATGATGATCGCGCCTGTCGACGGCTCCACGTACTGCTGGCGCTTGGCTGTGAGCAAGTACTTGTTCTGATCGATCGAGACACCGGACCCTAGGAATCGAATCACTTTGGTCAGCAGCATAGCGAGCTCAGACTTCACGTCTTCTTTCACAACGTCCAGGTTGGATGCTGACGGCGCATTCTTTCCGAAATGCTCGAGCTTCAGTCCATGTTCAGCCACTGAGAGTGCGAACCTCGACAGTTTGTCCTCCATATCTTCGGAGCTCTCGGTGATCGCGATACTGTCCACCATCGTGTTGAGCTGGTGGATCATGTTACTGTTGTGCCGGATCGCTTCTTCCAGCGTGTGTTTGATGTTCTGGGTCGTGTTTGCGGCGCCCTGAATGGCTTCTTGCGTGGCTTCATCTTTCTTCGCTACCTCTGCAAACCGTGTCTCGCTGTTCACAATCTCTTTGTCGAATCTATTGCGCAGCCCCTGCGAAAAGAGTTTCTCTTCGTCAATCATGGCGTTCAGACCGCGGATCGTCTGACGGTTTTTCGCGACGTTCGACGAGTTCGTCGTCACCAGTACGTGGAGCTTCGGAATCTCGGCGGCCGTCCGCGTGAGCGCGAGATCAGTGGTCGTGACCAGTTTTCCCACTTCGTTGAGCTTCTGCTGCGTCTCTTGTATCGAATAATTCAGGTCTCCGCTCACTCGCTTCATCGCGCCTCGCTCACTCGACGCTTGGTCCAGCGACGTGTTGATCTGGTTGACGTAGTGCTGCATCTCTTGGTAGTGCTCCTGGATCACTGTGGCGATCGTCCCAGTCTTCTTCTCGCCAATAGCAACGCGACCATCGATGCCACCTAATTTGGCATCGCTTCGGATGAGCTGGTCGTTCATGCGCATCAACTCAGCACTCTGTCGCATGATGCCAGCGTCCAGCAAGTGCAAATTATCCTGGTGAGCTTGCAAAGTAGACTGACACGAAACCAGATCAACACAGACATTTTTCAAGGTTGTATCGACCTCTTCGGCGAAAGCGTTGTGCTTCTTTTGGGTCGCGAGTAGGCGGGATTCCTCACTCTCAATACGTCCTGTCAGTTCTACCACATGGCTGGCGGTAGCCACTTCCTGCGCCGCCATCTTGGCTTCCCCTTGAGCACTCATCGCAAAGAGCTGCGCAATACCCTTCACGTGGTCGCCAAGTATCGTCGCGTGTTCTAGTGTGTCTCGCTCCAGCGCGCTCGTCTTCTTTTTCATCTGCTCCACCGCGTCGCTCATCTCTCGCGTCATCTCCTCCTGTTTAATCATGTCGATTTGCAGGAACTGCATGTTTTCCTGCAGCTTCCGCGAAGTGGAGTGCATCCCGGACCAGAGATCCTGAATGCGCGCAGCGATCGTATCCTCAAACACAGACTTCCACTTATTCTCCGCGAGTTCTCTCTCTGACAACGTCAGGTTCATGTTGTGCTCAAGATGCGACTGCTCTGCCTGTAGCACCTTCACATTGTTCGCTATTAGCATGTTGATTTCTGCGCGAAAACTTGAGAGGTCACTGTGCTGCGACATCAGCTCGAGGTCGCGACGCAGAGTGTCCATATCGACCCTTAATCTACACGGTCACAATCACGGACAAGATCAGACTGACCGAAGAATTTGCCCACAGAGCCCAGCAATTTGACGTACGTGGATTGCGCGACTTCTTGGTCGATCTTGAGTCGCAGTTGTGCGGCTCGAAGCGACTCGATCTCTTTCGCAAGCCCACTCAGGTCGACATGCTTGCCGTTGCTACTGTTGCCTGAGCTGGACTCACTACCTTCCGTTGCGCCTCCTTCACTTCGAGCCGACGTGTTAGAGTGGTTCACATGAGCACTCTCGTCAGCAGTACTTGGTAAACTCTGGGAAGAAGAGCCATTGAAGCCCGCAACGCCTGGTGAGAGGTCCATGCGGGTCTCCAGAGCTTCGAGTTTCTCGAAAACTTGCTCAAAGCGGGACTCGAGTGACGAGAAGTCGATCGAGATGTACTTCATAAAGTCATTTTCCTTGGCTCTGCTTCCATTGCCATAGCCGTGACTGCTGGAATGGTCACCCCCACTCCGCTTGATCCGTGATGCATCACCACCAGAGGCCATGGCTGTCGACCAAGCAATGCCAATTTCAGCATCAACTGGAAGCAGCTGCGAGCGAAGGTCGACGCAGCAGTCGAGACACTTGAGGCGCATGCGTTCTTCTTGCACCAAGAATAGAAGGCGAAACCATTTCTCTCCACTTATTTGTTGGAGAGAGACTGCCTTTCTGTTTCTTGGTCGAGATTCTGAGAGCCGAACCTTGTGATGGTTAGCGTTCACTCCCATTCACGGAAACTCGCATGCCATGCTGGTAGCTCTCGAATCTCTTCAGGTTGTCATCACGTACTCTTCATTATCCTGGTTGCTTGCAGCCATGCAATCTTCGAGAAACTGCGCAGTTTCGTCATAGCCACTCGCTTGCGCGATCTCCAACGGATTCAAGTCGTCTTGATTCGGCATGTACATTGCGATCGCTGGCAGGTACTTGACTAGAACCTTGATCACATCGAGGTATCCCAGCCATGCAGAGAGATGCAGCGGTGTATTCCCGCCCGCGTCTGCGTAATCGACAAAGTCAGGATGTTTCTCGCACAGATACGCCACGCTCTCGAGATCATTTCGAAGGCATGCGTGGGACAAGGGCATCCGCCCATCCGAGTCTGCCGCGAGCAAATCGGCACTGAATCGCTCGCCCAGCAGCTCCAGAACGTTGTAGTTCGGCGCAACGTGCGCACATGCTAATTGCGTGGCGTTCACGACATCGACGGTAATGTACTTGCTCTCAAGCAGCAGGATCAGGATCTCGGTAGATTCACTCAGCGTCGCAGCATGCAGCGGTGAGTCTCCATACAAGTCACCGCCTGTTAGGGGATCGAACACCTCGTCGTGTGCCATGTGCGCAAGAAGAAATTTCACTGACTCAACCTGCTGAGCATAGCACGCGTAGAACAATGGCGAACGACCGTCACCGTCTCGCCAATCGAGGACGCTGTTGCTGCTACTCTTCTGGTCTTCTGTGTCGGCATTCTCTTCTTGTCGGGAGGCTTCATAGAGCGCTTCAAGGCACGTTACGTGGCCATTCAACGCCGCAGCGTGGACTGCTGTCGCGAGTGTCGTGTAGTAGCAATCCATGCACGCTGATAGAGTCGCCGCAGCATCGGTACCAACTGCTGAGGCGTCACTGATGTTGTAATACTCAGTGAATGTTGTCATCGAGCAGCCCAGCGGATCACAGATTGATGCGGGCAACACAAGCACCAGTTGCTGGTATTGCTGGTCCTCAGGAATCCACCGCTGGATCTCTAGCTCAATCGAGATCTGCTCTGGCTTGACAGCTTGAAAGTACTCAGCAACAGCGCCGAGGTCACTCGCGAACCCCATCTCTCCACACTTCATGAGCAGGTCGCCATTCTTGATTCCGATCTGATCTGCGATTGAATCGGATGCGACGTTGTAGAATACCAACAAGTTTGCGCTCCCTCCATCTCGAGTATGCTCATCGTCTGCTGCTACATCGTGATTCGCTAAATCGCCGGTACGCTCAGGTTCTGGATCTTGCTCTTCTACCCACTTGAAAGGATTCAACTGGCAACCAAGGAGCCCTTTGCCTTTCCACTTTCGTGGTCGAAGCGAGAGCGATTCTCGAGTAAATTTGCCTCCTTCTTCATTTTCTCCAATCGATAAAGTGGAGTCCTCGGGTCGTAAAACTAGCAGCTCGATGTCTCGATTCACAAAGCTCTTCACCTTTTCGGCCATCAGCAGCAAGCAGTTTGGCGTCTTGCTCGCGATTCCACCAAAGTCGACCAGTAGGTCACCAGCTTTCAAAGCCGCTTCCATCGCAGGCGAGTTGTCTTTGACATGCAAAACCTGTGCGAACGGGTCGAGACCGTATGCTCGAGCATCACGAACTGACAAGAGTTGCGGCTGTTGCTGGTCTGGTAGAGTGCTTGGCGCCTCGCCTTCGTGGCTGTAAGGAGTTGTACTAGCTTCGACATGATCAAGAACAGGGCACCCAGCTTCGTTCTCCGTAGGTTGTAGGGAATTGTCGTTGTCACTTGAACTGCCTTCGTCGTCGTTGAGCAATGGCTCATCTTCTTTTTCACCGTTGGAATCTCGGGCTTCTGCCGCTTTCGTCGTAGGATCGTCATGTAAGTTTTGCTGATGTTCACCCACCTCTTCATCTTGATCTTCTCTGGCGGGTTCACAAAACTCGACTCCAGCATTCGGTTCTTCTTCTTTTACGGGTGATCGTTCACGAGAAAGGGATACTTTGTTTGCTTCGTCTTGCAGAATTGAAATGGTAATTTGCTTGTGCTTTAGCTCTCCAGGCTCTGGAATGTCATTTCGAGCCATTTCAGCAGCTTGTGACTCTTGCTGACACTCGCTTGCTTCCGTTTGCTCGTCAACTTCTTCACATGGTTCTGCTGCCGAGAGATCCGGCCTCGCCACTTCGCCATCGCTGCTACCTTTTGCTTTATCTAGTGGTGGCGTGGCAGTTGCGTCGTCCTTCTCTCTTGGTTTGCTTTCGCATCCATCGTCAATGCTACATGCAACATTCTCCGTGCTTGATTCCTCTTCGTTATGACTCAAGTCAATGTTGTCGATCGGTGTAGCTTCACTCCTGGGTGATTTACCACCGATTGTCAAGATATCCTCCTTGCTTTTCTTACCTTCATGAGCACTCGAGACGGTAATGTTATCCAGTAATGACCTCTGTGAACCACCACGCTCAACTTGGCGCACCTCGCTCACAGCCTCCTCGTGTGTCTGCTTGTGTTTCCTCTCAACAAGTCTCGCTCGCTCTTTCTGAAGCCGATGGATCTCCATCCTTCGCTGCTTGTCCTGCTCATACTGCTCCGCTTGGGCTGCTCGACGCTTCAGTGTCGCTTCCAACTGCTTTTGCGCCTCCGCTGTTTCAAACTGCTTCCACTGCGCTTCCTCTGCTGCGATCTGCTGCTTGCGTTCCACTTCTGCGAGATACTCTTGTCGCATTGCGCCAGCGAGCTCGTCTTCAACTGCGAGCCGCGCAATCTCCATCTCGCTGATTCGCTGTTCACGCTCGATGAGCGCCTCTTCCTCGATCCGCCGTTGTCTCGCAGCGTAATCTTCTCTAGCTTTAGCGTCCGCAGCTTCCTTGAGAGCCTTCATCTTTTCCTCCAGCACTTGCTTCCTCGCGATCTCTTTCTCTTTGGCAACGCGCTCTTTCTCTTCGTGCTCCAGTCGGAGCTTCGCGAGGTACATATCTCGAATGCGCGCCTCTTCTTCTCGCTGCTGCTGGAGCTGCTGGGCTCGCAGATGCGCTTTCTCGGCCTCCACAATGCGCGCCATGCGCAGCTCTTCTTCCGCCATCTGCGTACGCTCTTCCTGTCGCGAGAGTCGCTCTTGACCCTCAGGCTTGCCTATATAGTCTTCTTGGATCATCAGCTGCACTTCTTGCCTCCGCTTCGATTCTGCGAGCTTTCTCTCCTTGTGGATTTGTGCAGCAGAGAGCTCGGGCACCGGCGCTGCTACTACTGCGGCAGGCGCTGGCGCTTGTGGCTGTGTAAGTGGCAGCAATTGACCTGGATGTGCTGGGTCATGCGGCGCTCCACCCGTATGCGCTGTTTGGTACCCGGCACTGCTCGTCACGTTCATCTGCCGCAAAAGAAGCATCTTGTCGGCGCCACCACGCGACGGAGCTTGAGCTTCACTCGCAGCAGCGCGGCGCGCGCCATGCAGCGGACTCTTCGGCGGCGGTGGTGCGCGACCCCCATAGCGTGCAAAGCCGCCCGACATCACAGTAGTTGGACTCTCGTCTCCAACGTTCTTTCCGTCCGCAGTGAGGGCGCTCCAGGGCTCGTTCGTCTCCACTGAGAGCGGGATCGTGCGACGCTTGCTGACGTTGTTGGTGATCATCATCATCTGCGGAGCGGAGCCTTGGATGAGAACTTCACGAGTGCACCAGACTCATTCGGCAGACGCGCGTCACGTCACTCGAGTCGGCCGCGCACACGTATTCATTTACCCATGAGCACTGCTAATGCTACTCCAAGCGCGCTACGCCTCGCGATAGACGCTCATCGTCGCCTTTGTAAATGCGGGCTCGTTGTCGTACCTTTTCATGGCTGGTTTGGAGCTCTAAAAAAAGGCAACTCGTACTTTAGCGAGATGATAAGGGTGTTTGGTGGGTTTTCGTATTTTAGAGGAACCAAACTGGGAGAGGATTTTTGGAGTGGTTGGATTTTATGGGTGGTGGCTTGACAAATGCGAACTTATTGATCAGTACCGTGAATCACCTTTATAAAAGCCCCATGAACCTGGTTCCTTTGATAAATGGCTACATATGCTACAGAACTCAAACCAGAAAGATACGTTTTACGTATACTTGCTGCTGCTTCACGCGATCAGTTAGCTGCATTTGTCTGCTTGCAATCACCGCAGTCTCTACTTGTTTGGCTTTGCTCAGCCCAGACGCTCGACCCCGCGGTCTTACACCTTTTGTGCTTGCGAGCGTGAACAAGACTGGCTGGCTCATGATGACGGGGCGAGAGAGAGGATGGATCTGAAGGAGCGCTGTGCTGTGTCCGTTTTGCGCGACGCCTCACTCTCGCTCCTATTTCAGCTATTTCAGCAAATGTTCTTCTCTTCCGTTGGCTCATTTCCCTCTCTCCAACTTGTCGAGCGGAAGTCTCAAAGAGCGCAACAGATAGAGGGGGGGAAGTTGAAACCAATGACTCTTTGCTCCTGAATGCGGTGCGACTTTTCAGGAATGGTCGGTGTCGGCGCTGCCCAAGTTTGCCTACATGTTAGGTAACCAGATCCAGCGCTCATTTTTAATCAAGAGCGTAGTGGACTAGGGAGAGAGAGAGAGAGAGAGAGAGAGAGAGATCGCGAGAGACAGTCAGTCATACGTGAGATATTGCCTGTATTTCCTGTATACCTACTTGTACACATTGTCGTCGTTCCCATTCGCAGTTGGTGGTGCTAATGCAAGATGGTGAAGATACGGCGCGCCAATGTGTCCAAGTTACTGCTGGTTGCAGCGATCGCGGTTGCAATGCAGGACTCGACGTCATCTACGCAGCTGAGCGGCGCTATTGACTCTTCGTCGACGGTGCTGCAGGGGTCTAGCTCTCAAATCAGTTTCCGCACGCTCGAAGACAACGCCAAAAGCGCTGGTGGAGAGAACGGCAGTGGTGAAGGCGAGAATAATGACGAAGGCGAAAGCAGCAGTGATGGCAACGGTGAAGACGACGATGGCTCCTTCGAGTTTGTCGATACAATTCCTGGGTCGGACTCAGCATCGGCATCAGGTTTCGATGCGGACTCGGCATCAGGCTCCGATACGTCTCACGACTTTGACGACTCGGATTCTGCCTCGACCAGCCGCGGCTCGCAGCATAACGACGCAGGCTCGACTGCTTCAGGTTCAAACTCCAGTGAAGCAACCGCAGGCTCGGCCTCTGGCTCGAGTCCCGGCGAGGCGACTGCAGGTTCAAGCACATCAAGTTCGGGCTCCAGCGAAGTAACCGCGGGCTCACACACTGCTTCGGGATCGAGTAGCTTGGCTGCTGGCGCGGAGGTAGCAGAGCCGTCGGTGACTCCAGCAGCATCGGTGCCAGCGCCAGCAGTGACTCCAGCGTCAACAACGATCGTCACCTCTGGAGCGACTGGCACCTCCGGTACATCGGGCACATCGGGAGCTCCCGGTACTTTAGGTACCTCTGGTACATCAGGAACGTCAGATACGACCGCTGGCTCCACTACGCCCGGCGCCGCCTCCACCACTACATCTGGCACAACGGTGGCTGTCGGCACCGACACGACAGGGACAACTGGCGGCACGACCACTGGCGGCGGAGCTGCTCAGACCGCGTCCACCGACAAGGCGGCCACGAGCAGCCCGCCAAAAGCAACTCTGTCGGGCGGCGCGATCGCAGGGATCGTGGTGGGCTGCGTGGCGCTCGTGGCGGTGATCGCGGCGGCAGTGTTCCACAAGATGAAGGTGAAGCAGCGCGAAGTGGACATGTTCGCAGACCTGGGCGACGACGCCGGGGTGACCACCGACTACGCCGCAATGTAAACAGAAAACAAGAAGGGTACGTAACGAAGCAAAAGGAGCACCCGGGTGTTTTGGACCAGGTGCTCAAGTATACATTGTTTGGATGAACGCATATGCATTTGCAGCTGTACTGTGCATTGCTTCTTGGCGCTTGATGGGTCTGTCTGGCCACAGGTCGACTATGTCGACCATACAGTACATTATGCGCCGCGTCATTTCTCACCTATTGGGCCAGTCTAGTAAATCCTGGTCGGTTATACATGGCTCCGCACGTTCAAAGTGTGACTGGCTGCGGTGGTGAGGTGGTTGGTTACCCTAAATTGGTGCTTGGAGAAGACAGGGGGTACGTCAGCTGCTGCCAAACTTTCAGAGTGGTACGTACCATTCTTTCGAAGCGCGTCCATCACTGTGAACCCATCACTTGGTTGCCATCACGCAGCAGGTTCGTCCACCGGAGCATTTTGGAAAGAGCGAGCCAACAAGGCCCACTCAGTTTTGAAATCGCCGCTGACCCAACGCGACAAACAAGCAGACAGACCGATACGAAAAATATGGGCGACCTCGTGCTCGGCTACACGGGCGCGTTCGTCGCCGTGTTCTTCTTCGGCACGTGCTACGTGCCCGCAAAGAAGTATCCGACCTACGGTGCGTTCGTATGACTATCCCTATTGTCGTATAGCTGCGAATGCTATCGCTGTCGAATGAAGAACGCTAAGTATGTGCTCTCTATATCTCTTTGCATGTCAGACGGCATCATCTTCCAGTGGTTCATGGTGCGTTCGTGTTTTCGGAATATGTGCATTGGTTGCACCTTTGTGTTGCTCATATGATGCATGTGTGATTGTGTTTGTGCCCGTGTAGTGCTCGGGGATCCTCCTGGTCGGCTTGCTCTGGGGGCTCGTGAGCAACAATTGGGCGCAGTATGCGGAGGAAGGTCTCTACACGTTTCCGCAGGGTATCCTCGGCGGCTCGCTCTTTGCAATCGCCAACCTGCTCATCCCAACCGTCGTCAACAACCTCGGGCTCGGTGTCGGCTTCATGCTCTGGAACGCCACCAATATTGCCATGGGGTACGTCATCTCACGCTACGGGCTCTTCGGCGTCGAGCCGACGATCCCGAGCTCGCCGCTGCTCAGTGAGCTCGGCATCCTGTGCATGCTCGCATCCATTGGCGTCTACGGCATGATCAAGCCGACGCTCGCGACTGGAGATATGCGTCTGCCCAGATCGTTGCTGGACACCCCCGATGAGTACTCGCCATTGCGCAGCAACAGCAACAGCAAAATGGGAGCGAGCGAGAGCGGGGACTACAAGTCGACGCTCCCAAAGGTGACCCACTCCCACCACCGACCATCAGGCGCCGACGAGTCGCTCCAAGACGCGCTCATGCACCCCGAACTGCCAAACTATGGCCCGTTCACGATGCCGCCCGCAGTCGTGAGCGGACATGTCGCGCTCACTAACGAAGCGGCGGAAAAGCAGCGCAAGCTCATCGGCACTGTGATCGCGCTGCTTGTCGGTACGTTCTTGAGCTGCTGTCTGGTTCCGTACGTGAACTGGCAGCAAGCCTGTCGACCGTCCACAGCATCATCCTCCGTGCCGACAGACAGCAACGTCAACAACGCCACACTCAACAACGCCAGTAAAGAAGACGCAGTGATCATCGCGACGTGCAACCCGCTCAACTTTGTCTTCTCGCAGTGCCTCGGCATCTACTTGACGAGCACGCTGGCGTTCCTGCTCTACTCGGCGCTGCATCGCTTCTTCCTCAAGCGCTCGATGCCGCGGAGCGTCATGCGACCGGCGTACATGTGCGGCGTGCTCTGGGCGATCGGTCTGGGTGGACAGCTCTACTCGGCGGGTCAGCTTGGCTTTGACCAGGCGTACCCGGTGTCCTCGATCGGCCCCGCGATGGTGTCGATGCTCTGGTCAGCGTGCTATTTCAAGGAGATCCAGGGCAAGCGTAACCTGCAGATTCTGGGCGTCGCCACGCTCATGGTGTTCATCGGGACAGCGCTGCGCGTGATCTCCATGTAAAGAAGGGAAGGGGGCTCCAGCGAGCTCCATCACCTTTGCTGCATTCCTGCCAATAGAAAATCCGGTTCAAGTTGGAAATGCGGTTGTATAATGTATACCACACTATCCCAGCCCATCAAACCCGGTTCACAATTCTAGTGATAAAACCCTAGAAAACGCCTCTTGTAGGATTTCTCTCGAATTAGGCACGTCGTAACGTAGCCTGGCTAACGCGCTGCCTATAATCACTGATCATAAACCTTGGAAAGAAAGAAAGCCTGTGGCGCGACTGCTGGCAGTTTTGTCAATCGGAATTGAGCCATCGCCGCTCGCCATCAAACAGCAACTTTCTTGTACGTGGCCATTTCGCCGCCCTTGCTCTCTCTTCATCGGCATCTGTAGTTTCGTCACTGCACAACGCGTTAACCGCCAGCAACAGCGCTATTGATCCGTACTAACCGCGTCTCCTGATTCGCAATATTGGCTGCGCTACACCCTCTGCAAGACCATCAACGGTATATTTTCCAAAATGGCGGCAAAGTTTTCCATGGTGAACACGTCGGGGCTCTTTGACCAGGGCGCGCACCTCGAGGCGTCAGATCGCATGCAGGGCGCGATGGAGGAGCTCAAGATCAAGAACGAGCGCGTTGAGAGCGCCAAGAGCGTGCAGCGCGCGCAGCAGGAGAAGCAGGAGAAGGTCATGGAGCAGCGCGCGATCCGGTCGCAGGAAGCGGCGATCGCCGCAGCGTTGCATAAAGACGCCACGTACGTGCGAGTCAAGCGCGCAGAAGACGACGATGAAGAGGATGAAGGCGGTGACAACAACGACGATGAAGACGATAGCGACGATGATGCGCTTCTTGACGAGTTGGACAACGATCCAGAGCTCGAGCGGTACCTACTGCGAAACTGCTTAATCTTGACGCTATGAGGCAGGAGGATAATAACATGTGTTGTGGATATATGGGGAATGTGTAGACTGCGCCAGGCGCGCATGAGCCAGTTGAAGTACGCGTACGAGGAGAAGCAGAAACTGCTGGCGAAGGGCCACGGCGAGTACCGCGAGATCTCGCAGGACGACTTCCTTAAGGAAGTGACGTCCAGTCCGCTCGTCGCCGTGCATTTTTACCACAATGACTTTGAACGCTGCAAGATCATGGACATGGTGGGCGACTTTTTTCATCTGATGATGGTGTCCTCAAAGCAGTGCTGATGTTAACACTGTACCGTTGCGTTGAATCTGCTGCAATTTGTGAATAGCACTTGAGTCGCCTCGCACGGACCCACATTGAGTGCAAGTTTCTCAAGATGAACGCCGAGAAAGCGCCGTTCTTCGTGGAGAAGCTCGTGATCCGCGTGCTGCCGACCGTCGTGTGCTTCAAAGACGGTGTCGCGTTCCCGTCGCGCGTCGTGGGCTTCGACGGCCTCACTGCCGACGACGAAGAAGAGGAGCAAGCCACGTTCGGCTCGCGCGGCCACTTGACGTCAAGCGACACGTTCCCGACCATCGCAGTACGCAAAAGTTTGAAATTCCAAACATTCCGTCATCCAGGTATTGCCTTGTTCTGAGAAGCGTCAACTAATACGCTTATGTGTGTGCGTATTCCTCTGTGTTTTGTTAACATTGTAGCTCGCACGTAAGCTCGTCCAGATTGGCGCGATTAACGAACACGACGCTGATGAAGACGAGAAATAGAAAGAGAGAACATGCCTAAATGGCTGAGAGCAGGTATTCGGCTAAAGGTGTGATGCGATTTCAATAAATATGTGAGAGATTTTTATATACAAGAGGTGTACTCTCTCTCTCTCTCTCTCTCTCTCTCTCTCTCTCTCTCTCTCTGTTATTCCAATATTGCTGCTTCTACGTCAGCGAGCGTCGGGATGGACGAGTTCGACCACGCTGCCAACATGCTCTGGCTTTACAGGAGCCCAGTTGGATCTAAGATACTTTCAGCGGACGCAGTCAGGACACCAGACCCAGACCCAGTACGCCCGCCGTGAGCTTTCTTTGCGAAGACCGAGGCGTTCCCCGGTGGCTGCACCTTCCGCACTCCTCCATGTTTCACTGGTGATCCACTGGGAACAGTTCGCGCTTGGCCGTTGCTGTTCTTCGTGTTCGGACTTAACTGGTATTGTGATTGGCTTTTCATTGGACTCTTGTCGGTGGAAACTGGCGCTGTTGACAGGAAGTTAAACTGGTTCGTGGCCATCGCGAGAAGACTGTTGCTCGGCAGTGAGTGGTGACCAGCTGCTGCTGTTGCTGTTGGTATCCCTGGTTTCCTGCTCTGCAAGGGTGAATCAGCATTACACTGGTTCGCAGCAGCCGCCTCGCCTCCTTCCATCGCTGCAGCGACTGACGATGTCACGTGGGCAAACATGCGTCTCTTTTGCTTCAATGGCGACATGGGATTACTGTTGCCGCCACCATTCCCCATGACCACTCCTGCTTGTATCTGCGAAGGCAAGTTCCCGATCGGCGGCAGTTCCACGCCAAGCTGTTTGGAGATCAAGTCTCGGTGTTTCCCACCTGAAGCTCTGAACGGTGATACCTGCCTGTTGTTCTGGAACAGCAGTGATATCCGTTGCTGGTATATTTTCATCTTTTCCAGGAGGAACATCATCACAAAACGGTTTTCTTCAGGCAAGAGCTCGTCCAGCACTACCAAAGGAGGGACCAACGCGATAAAATCGTCCATTTTCGTAGTCTCTTTTGCGAGTTTGGCGATTTCTTGATCACTGCTGCCACTGATTTTGCTGGACTCTAGTTGCTGCTGCCCCCCTCCTCCTCCACTTCGAGCCATCTCAACTGCTGCATCGTGGATCACTCGACAGAGAAACTGGATGATCTCGTCTTGCTGCGCGACAATGTACTGCTTCTCCTGCTGGAACACGCGAATCCAGTCGTTCGCGTTTTTCAACGCAGTTTCCACCTCGTCAATGTGCGCTTTCGGGTTCCCGATTTCGTTCGAATTGCTCTTCTTCTTCTCGGCATCTTCGATCCCTACTGCTTGCTGCAGCAGAAGCGCGTCTTCGCCCTTGATCATCGTATCGAGAGTGGATTTCTCCTCTTTCTTTTGCAGCTTCTGGAGGATTTTCTGATAGTAGTAGTTCTTCTTTGCCATCACGGCTTCGTTATCTTCGAGCATCTTTGTCTTGACGCGCAGCCCCTTGACTTCGTCCTCTAGCTGGTGATACCTCGTGAGCAGCTTCTCGGTCTCTTTGCTCTGGAACGAGAGCTCTTCCATGAAGTGGTCGTTTTCCATCATCGTGCGCTTCGTCGTCGTGTTGAGCTGGTCGTCGGTTCGATGCAAGAGCTCTTCTTTCGTTTCTTTCATGCGCAACAGCATCTCTTTCTTCACGCGATCCTTCTCAAAGATGCTCTTGCGCTCGAGCTCGAGCTTCTCATCTTCAAATTGCTTGGTTCGGCTCGCGAGCGTGGCTTCAAGCTCGTCCATCTGGGTCTCGATCTGGAGCTTCTGTTGCGCGAACACGTGTAGCTGCCGCAGTTCAAGGCGCAGAGCCTCGATTTCTTCATTTGCTCGCGCCAGCTCTGCTTGGAATTGGCTCTGTGCGTTCTCCATGCGCGCTTCGCGGTCGTGAACCGTTTGCTCATGCTCTTGGTTTGCAAGCGCAGCTTCCTTCTCCAAGCTCGCGATGAGCGCGACGTGCTGGTCGAGCTTGCCATTGAAATAGTGGTACATCTCGTTTTGCTCCTGGGTTTGCTTGGCAAGCTTCTCCTTGAGAAACAGATTCTCCTCTTTCAAGCATTTGTTTTCCGAGTCGCTATGTGAGGAAAGTCCAGCACAATTAGATCAATCCACTCAAAATCAACAACAGTGTTTCAAAATCAAAATCGACACGGAATCATGTACTCACAGCGTATTCATATGCGCACTCAGAAGCATCATGTCGAACGCGAGCTTTGTGTCCATCTGGCTGATGGCGTTCAGAACCGCCTGTGAGAGGATCGCGTTCGTGATTTGTGGGGGGGCTTGCGCCGCCACTTGGTCGTCTATAGGATCTCGATCTCCTTCGCTCACTGCATCGCTGCTTCTCTGGGTCGGATCGTCAGCATTATCCATCGTTTGGTCACTTGAAACAACGATGAGCTCTTGAGCAATTGATTGATCAATCAATTTACCGCCTTCGCTTCGCCAGCTCGCCAGCGTAAATTCGACCAATTCGCGTTGTCAATGTGCTTCTTGTCGCGATTTCGTGAGCTGCAAATACCTCAACGACACCAGCAGCCTGCTATTCTTAGTGAGAGATGAACCACGACACCTTCCTCATTCAAGTGCTTGGTTTTTGTCTTGTCTTCACCGATGATGAAGCGCGTCCTTGTAATTGTATGACTCTTGTCCACAGCAGAGGCAGAGGCAACGGCTTTGAACACGAGTGAGAGCTTTGACATTTTGGCATTTTTCTTGATCCTTGTGTTAGAGTATAGAGCTCTTGGTCTTGAGTTTTGTTCTCTCTCTCCTCTCTCTTGATTGTTCAGGAAGCTGACTTGGTTTTCCTTTTTTCCATGTAAATGACAATAACATATTACGCACCATCTGTGATTCTTCTTCTTCTGGAGCGTCGGTAATACCTTAGACGGAGTAGCAGCAGCACATCAGCCGCTTGATCGCATGCCACCACGCTGCCGGACCGTGATCGTCCAGGTCGATCGACTTCATGGGCAGACCCATGCCTCTGCTGCTGTTGTTTGTCGACGACATCAACAGCATCGCACCAGGACCACCGATTCCACCACTATTACCTTCGAAGTGCGAGCCCGTCGATGAGTTGGACGTCTGAGCAAACAACTGCTGCTGCTGCAGGTATAGCATCGAGGACGAGCCCGTCGCAATCGTTGACTCGGACGTCGATGAGAGCTCATCCCGTGTGCCTTTCAGTGCCTCGCTGCCAAACGCTTCCGAGACCGTGACCGACGTGGAAAAAGTATTCCGCTCTTCCGTGATTCGGTTCGTGGACTTCTTGATCGCACCCCCAAACGGCATCTCGTACAGCGGTGCTGCTGTGCCGCCGAATTTGTAGCGCTCGTTGATACTTCGCAGCCCGAGCCACTTGCAGACTTCGTTGCATCGATGTGACTCGAGAAACTTCTCCATCCCAAATGTGCCCAAGTTCCCCGCGCCGAAGCCTCGTCCGTCTGCAGTGTGGATCTGTGGATCCGTGTAGCTGTCGTTCACGCCCTGGATGTCGACAATCATGAGTCGATAGTCGGAGGCGACAAACGTGAAATGCGAGAACGCCTGCGGTGTGTTGCGCTCGCGCTCCTCGGTCGAACTCGTTTCTTTGCCGACGTACCCGTTGTTGTTGCTGTACTTGACGTACGCTCCCGGCAGGTATTCTTCAACCGAGCAGACGAGATCCCCTCGATCGCGCAGTTTCAGCAGCCACGACCGCGCATAATACACTTTCAACGGCGGCTCGTGCTCGTTGTAGAGCTCGGCGTAATGCGCGCAGACGGCTTGCATCTCAACATCACTTAAATAAGAGCTGGGCTCGGCGTGGCGGATACTGAATTTTGCAACAAGCAGACGCGTCACATTCGCATCTGTTGTACCTTCTTCCAGCTCCTACAGACAGTAACGATAGAAGCAGTGCATTTGTGTTGGTAAAAAATATCACACCCACACACACAGAGATCAAGGCATGCAAGCTTACCTGTAAATAATATGCACTTCGTAGTTGTCCCGTCGCAAACGGGACGAGATCGAGCTTCACCCGTGTCGACGTCGAGTTCCACTCCAGCGTATCAACGTCAAAGCTCAGTTTCTCTGCGCGCTCTTTCATCAAACGACTGAAATCTGGCGGATTGTGCGGCACGACGGTTTTCATGATCGGCTGCAAGACGCGACGTGGCGAAGGCTTCTTCCGCTCAGTGGACGTACCGGTCATCTCGTTAATGATCTGGTTCTTGCGCTCTTGGTATTCATCGTTGGTCAAGTGACCGCAGTCCAGCAACATTTTGAGTGTGTTGAGCTTCTCAAACGGACTCTTTGCCTTGCCATTTGATGAAGACGGTGGTCCTGACGATGACGAGGAAGACGGTGCTGCTGCCTCGACGCTGTCTTTCTCTTTGCTGTTCTCTTTTTTCTTCGCGTGGCTTGACTTGCGCTTGCGTCCACCTCCGCCAGACGAGTGCGAGTGCTGCGGCGCTCCGGTGGGTGGGAGGCCACCGGAATCGTGCACAACCTGCGGCGAGAGTCCGTTGCTGCCCGACCCTAGCTTTGAGGTCGAGATGTTCACCACGGGTCGACTGTTGTTCATGCTGCTGTTCGTGGTGATGTTCAGATTCATGCTCATAGTAATATGAGACTGGAAGGATTGCAGCTGCTGGAGATGTGGCGGCGGCGGTGGCAGTGGCAGTGGTGGCAACACTTCAATGACAGCTGCTGCTGGTTGGACGCCAACTGGAGCTTGCTCGATGCTTATCGCAGCAGCGTTTCTGCTCACGGATTTGCGGTCGATCAGTGCGGTGGTACTGCTGCAATTGCTCTTCGCGCGAACAGCTTGATGATATGCTTGCTGCGCAATCGACTGAGATGAAAGCAGGGCTGCTGCTGCTGGGGTTAGTGGCTGCCGCTGGGGCGGTGCTGCTGCTATTTGCTGTTGTTCCTGAGAAGCGACAGCGTGAGGATCGTTCGTCGTGGCGTTACAAGGCTCAAGAGCGAGAGGCGTGTCGCCGCCAACACTCCGTTTCGGCTTCTCGTCGTGTATTATTAATGATGGGTGACTCTGGTTCTGCTGCGGTTGTTGGTATTGCCGGGGCTGCGATGGATATCAGTGCAAACAGCATAATAAAACGTCAGCGAGATGAACAGAGCAGAGTAGCAAAGTGGCTTCTCTCAATGGTTCGTTTCTCAATTTACACGCAATACACAGACACACGCAGTCAAATAGAGCCAACCAGCCATACATAGATAGATAGACACGCAAAGTGCTGCTCTTCGAATGGTAACTCAGAAGGTGGATCAAACGCAGTCCACGGAGGGTCGCGCCTGCTCAGCGCAGTCCGATCGCCATCCATTCATTTGCATGCAGTCTATCACACAAACCAAAAGCGATGGTGCAATGGACAACCACCGCTCTAACCAGTGTGCTCATAACACACACACGTGTAAATGCACTTCGAAAAGGAAAATGTAAAGGCCAACACGGCAATAGCAAGTAGCAGATCAAGTCGAAACGACGTCGCGTCGACTATTGGATTCACCACAGACTTGACCACTAGCAACGATCATCGTCGTCCAGCATGCTGTTAAACCGGCCAAGTAGCACTCCCACGCACTTCCCACCCCACATACTTACACCACAAAATCAACACATGCACATGCACACACACATGCACACATCCATGAAGCAAAAGGCATGTACGGTACCTGAGCTGCTACTGCGCCAAACGCACTACTTGTCGGTCGATTGTTCGATCGCGCATGCAACGGCAACGACGTACCGCTCGACGCGGACTGCTGCTCCGTCGTGGGCTCCCCGGAAGGAGGCGACACCATCAGCGCGTCTTCTCTTTCGCTCGTTGTTCTTTCTCGTTTCTTCCAACTGGCGCGTCACGTCACGCAGTGCTCCTGCGTAGCGCTGAGTTCCGCCTAGGCGCCGTCGGTGGCTGGGTGGGTACGCGTAGCTAACTGGTCAGGCACGTCACGCGCTCCGCCTGGTCTGCTCTGGTAAGGAAGGCTCTCTGTGTGTGCTCCTGGCGCTTTGGACGAGGCGCATTTAGCGCATGTTCGCATTCAACAACCGAGAGAACCGACTGAAAAAGTACAGAACGATGGGTCGCCTTGGTCACTCTTTTGCGGGGTCGGCATCTCTCTCTACAAGAACAGCAACTGAACCCTTTTTGTTTTTACTCTCTCCCGCAAAAGCTCACTCGCTGACCACGATGAGGTGAATCTCTCTACAAGACCAAGGTCAGCGTGTCCTTGATTTACGTGGTACACACAATGAGCGAATCAACTCAAAATGGATCGGAGTGGTGCTATTTTTCAAGCAAACTGAAGTCTTTGATAACGGGGCTTCCTAAAGGCAAATTCTTTTTCCCTGGAGCAGATTACCGATTATATCAATGCTTCGATATACTATCGGTATGTGTCTATACTGAAAAATTAATATAGTAGACTGGAAGTTATACACACTCGTGCCAGAGCACCAGGGCCACCCAGTTATGTCAACCACACCAATTTCTGGTTCTATAAGTGCTTGCTTTGGCACACAGATCCTGTAACGGGGTACACACGTTGGGTTACACCGCAGTAACCCAACTCCTTGTCGAACACATTTCGCGCAATTGCTTTAAGGCCGAACCAGAAGTTCGTGCCCTTTAC